>APFE031295921.1:79712-169523 GCA_000404065.3 Pinus taeda
ACTATATGTATATATATATATATCAATGACCTAACTTTGCGCTCTTTGCCTGCGCGTTTTCTCGTTGCCTTGGCCTCCAGCCACAGCCATGGCCCCTCCGGATGGGGTTCACCTTCCTACATCTCCTCTCTCGGTTGAGCATCCTCTAGAAGAGTTTGCCTTTGCCTTTGCCTCCTTGATCTCTTCTCTTGGTCCTTCTTGATCAAGGCCATCTATCTCCAAATTTGTTAAGAAACTTGATGACATTCCAGAAATCGTTTTACCCCCCTCTCTACCTCGTTGAGTTTCCCTCTCTCTTTCAGAGCGTGGCTTGGTGGGTCAGTTTACAAGCCTCTGGCCTTCTCCTAGATCAGTGTAGAAGTGGGTCGAGCGGAATTGGTCACCTTCAATCAATGGGAAAAGCTCCATTCGCTTTTGTGGAAGAGGATATTTCACATTCCACTTCGAAACCAAAGAAGACAAAGATCTGATATTCAGGAACGAACCATATTTCATGGACACAAGGGGACTTTATCTAAATCGATGGACACCAGACTTCGACCCTGAGTTGGATGTTCTGAATGTTATTCCAGTTTGGGTTTGCGTGCCCCACATCGCCCTCCATTGTTGGGGAGATGAATCAGTAAAAGCAATAGGACATGCAGTTGGAAAATATATAGATAGAAGTGAACCAAAGGAGAATATGCATGCTTGTGCAAGGATTTGCGTGGAAGTTGATCTGGGAAAGGGCCTTCCGGAAGCAATAAAGATCAGAGTTGGTCGCTGGATGCACATTCAACAACTGGACTACGAACAGATCCCATTTAAGTGCAAGATATGTCACGAGTACGGTCATTTTGCTAATAGATGTCCAAAAAAGCAAGAAACTGATGAAGCAGAAGTCCAAGAAACAAAATGGGAACTAGTCAAAAAAATGAAGACAACGAACAAATCTTCCTCTCTGCAAGCTCCATCCAAATCAACACCTCCAAATCCCTCCCCCTCTTTTTCAGCCATTCCCAAACCTCCCTACATGACCCCAATCCCTTCGGGCCCCTCCACCCCTCCTTTGATCCTCCTTTGGCCCTAAATAAACCCCTCATCCCCTCCTCGTCTCTCCCCTCCTCTGCCTAGGCCCTCCCTCCTTGCCTCCCTTCACCCTCTCTTCCTCCGCAAACATTCCTCTCAATCCTCCTCCCCCATCCTTAGAGAGAATACTCACAAGGAATCAATCTAAAGAGTCCCTTTCCTCCTTAGACCTACACAAAAAAACAAGGAAGGAAGACCAATAAGAAATTAAGACACAAAGTGGCAGCAAAGATAGCAATGGAAACACAACAACCAATGGATTCTTTCCTCGAAAAAAGTATGGGAAACCACCACCACATAAAGGAGGATTGTTTTCCCCATTAGGGGGGAGTTCTTGCTTCGCTTCGGGGAGTCTTGAAGTATTTGACACTCAGGGTCAGAGGGACTGTGCAAGGGCAGTGAGTATTAGTTCTAATAGACAGTGGTGACACCCAAAATATTATCGATGTCCAGATGGTGGAGAGGAGGGGCATTCACACAGAGGCATTTGAGGGGTTCTCGGTGCTAGTTCCAGGAGACCAAACGATGCAGCGCACGAGGTATTTTCCCAGTTTGACTCTGACGATGGGGAACTACTCCATCACTAATCATTTCTTTGTAGTTGACGTTCCAGACACCAACGTGGTGATGGGTGTTCGGTGGTTATACTCATTGGGGAGGGTCACCACTGATTAGCATATGCTAGAGATAGAGTTCACAGGCCTAGATGGGAAGCTAGTAGTGCTGAGAAGGACACACTCATATCCACCCCAGACAATTTTTGCTCACCAAATGGAGGCAAATTTACGACATGGGGACATAGAGTGGGCAGTGGAGCTTAGGATTTCAGAGAGAGGAGCTCTGACACGACTTGTGCATCCAGACATACTAGCCTTGTTGGAGAGACACCAGGGGGTCTTTGGGGAGATTCCTCCAGGGAAGTCACTAGACAGAGGGTTTGAGCACACTATTGAGCTGGAGGAGGGGCTGCATGCAGTCATCACTACACCTTATAGGCACCCCAAAGTTTATCGGGATGAAATTGAGAGGTCGATACATGAGTTTCTGAGATTGGGACACATCAGGCCTAATTCGACTCCCTTTGCTTCTTTTGTGGTGTCAGTGAAGAAGGATGGGACTCTCTGCATGGGCATCGACTACAGAGCCCTCAATAAGAAGGCATTGAAGAATAGGTACCCCATTCCGCAAATTGATGAGCTGATGGATGAGCTTAGGGGAGCGAGATACTTCTCTAAGACAGATCTATGTTCGGGGTATCACCAGATCTAGATGAGGGAGTAGGACATCCCCAAGACTGCCTTTCGTTGCCATTATGGACACTTTGAGTTCTTAGTGATGCCCTTCGGGATAACCAACGCTTCAGCTACATTTCAATCCTGTATGAACCACATGTTTCATGGGATGTTCCGGCACTTTGTCCTTGTCTTCTTTGACGACATTCTTATCTATAACCGAATTTGGAAGGAGCACCTCCAGCACTTTGGAGGAAGTACTTCGCATACTTGAGGAGCAACAGTTGTATGCAAAGATGTCCAAATGTGAGTTTGGGTTAATGGAGATGTTGTACCTTGGGCACGTGATAGGAGAGGATGGAATGAAGGTACACCAGGAGAAGATTAGGGCCATCCTGGATTGGCCATCACCCAAGAATGTGACTGAGCTGAGAGGATTTCTGGGCATTTGCACGTACTACAGGAGGTTCATGAGAGGATTCTCACAACTAGTAGCACCCCTCACAGATTTGACTAAGAAGCGGGCCTTTGAGTGGATGCAGGTGGCACAGGAGGCCTTTGAGTGCCTTAAGAAGGTCATGAGCAACTGTTTTGTCTTGGCTTTGCCGGATTTCACGTCACTGTTTGTGTTGGAGTGTGATGCCTCTGGTGAAGGGGTTGGTGCTGTGTTGATGCTGGGGGCCCATCCTATCGCATTTGAGAGCAAAAAACTGCTACCCCATGAGCAGTTGTACTCTATTTATGACAAGGAGATGCTGGCCATGATGCATGCACAGGCTAAGTTCAGGCAGTATTTGGTGGGAAACCGGTTTAAGGTGAAAACTGACCACAATAGTCTTCGGTTTTTCCTAGAACAACAAACATTGCAGGAGACAACAAAAGTGGGTGAGTAAAATCCAGGCCTATGACTTTGAGATTTAGTATGTCAAGGGCAACAGAATGTAGTGGCATATGCCCTCCCTCGGAGGTCCGTGACATTATCTTTGATGGACGTCACTCATGATTGGAAGGCTCAAGATTTGGTTGAGTATTTCAAGGATAGGCAAGCTTGTGAGACACTGGATGGCACATGTGGGGATGACAGGTTAAGGGTGATGGATGATGTGATATATTATAAGGACAAGATCTACTTGGTGCCCGGATCTCAGCTTAGGGAGAAGATTATACAGGCAACACATGACTCCCCTCCAGCAGGACACCCTAGGTTCCTCAAGACACACTGTGCCATCAGGGAGCGTTTTTCATGGAGGGGACTTAAGGAGGATGTCTTGAGACATGTACAGGATTGTGTAGTCTATCAAAGGAACAAGAGGGAACTATCACACCCAGCTGGGCTACTTCAGCCGCTCCCCATCCCAGAGAAGAAATGGGAGAGCGTATCCATGGACTTCATCATGGGGCTTCCAGTTGTACAGGGACAAGCTTGTATATACGTGGTGGTGGATAGACTGACTAAGTTTGCTCACTTCTTCGCTATCCCTTTGAGGTCTTCTACTTCCCAGGTAGCAGAGCTGTTCTTTCGAGCTATGTCATAGGGTTCGGCGAACCTGAAGGTTCAGGTTTGAAATTCGGCGAACCTGAAAAAAATTTGAAATTCGTTCAGGTTCGTCGAACCTGAAAGTAGAACCTGAACGGCGAACTTGAACGAATTCGAACCTAATCGAACCTTAAAATTCGAACCTGAAAAATCGAACCTGTACGTATTTTAACGCGAATTTCAACGGTGTTTTTTTAGGTTCGATGGTTTTTTTGGCAGTTTTATCAAACATCTGCATCTGCATGATTTGAATATGGATCGATTTTTATCTATGAACATTCATGCACTACAGCTGAAATCGAGGAACTATCTTTTTTGAAGTTCCTATGAAATTTACCATCAGGCCAAAAGCCATCATGACTCCCGCATTCGATGTGCAGTGAATGCTACAAAATTATCTTACTGAGAAACGCCTTTGGTGCATACCTGAAATGATGTGACATTCCTACAGTAAACTCCGCTGAATCTATTGGTATAGCAATGATGGATATCCATATTAATTGGAAAATCAACACTTGTACTAAATTGTTTTCAAATCGGTTTTGGCTCATTGTTCTCATGTAAAATTTGTGTGTACAGTTTGTCATCTAGAAGTTCCAAACCCTTAGCTTTCATCTCTGTGAAAAGATGGCGTGCTTCTTCCTCTAGGCCTACTTTGTGACAACCTGATCAAATACTCATAGTTTATTGAATCCAAATTGGGATCTGTTCCACTCTGTTGAATTAGGAATGAATATGCTTCCTCAAAATCTCTGTCGAAGAGGATTCCCTTAAGGAGATGAGCATAAGTACCATACAGAGGCTTAATCCCTTCTTCTTTCATTTTATCCAAGAACTGAAGTGCGCCTCCAAGCTTCCTTGTCTTGCAAGCATAATTAATCATTATATCATATGTAAATGCATCCGGTTGGTAGCCACTGTACAGTGTCATGACTCATAATACATCTAACAGTGGCCTAAAAACTAATCAGTCGTCATCTTATATAATTGGAAGGTTATTTGCATTGTTCAAACTTTAACTTAGTACATTGTTTGGCATTTTATTAAAATTTGGAGGACTGCTAAACTAATTAAAGGTCTGATATAAATACTGAATAGTCTGGTAATAAACATAGCACTAAGCAGTGGTATGATTCACCCATTGTTCAAACTTTAACTTAGTACATTGTTTGGCATTTTATTAAAATTTGGAGGACTGCTAAACTAATTAAAGGTCTGATATAAATACTGAAAAGTCTGGTAATAAACATAGCACTGAGCAGTGGTATGATTCACCCATTTTTATTTATATTTGAATTTCACTATTTTATCATTTATTTAAATTCGAACCTTAATATGCCATTGCCAACAAAAACGCAGACATATTTGTATTCATGTGTTTATGGATCGATTTTGAATTTTCTATTATTTTGTCATATATATATATATATTGAAAAATATGTATAGTTGAACCTAATGCCGAACCTCATTCGAACCTGATCGGAAAATTCGAATTCGAATCGAACTTAATCGTTGTCGAACTCGAGTTCGAACTCGAACCGTGTGACATAGCTTTCGAGAGGTGTTCCGATTACATGGTCTTCCAAAGACCATAGTTAGTGACCGAGATAACATATTTATGGGGGCTTTCTGGCAGGAGTTGTTTAGACTGGTGGGGACAGAGCTTACACTCAACACTAGTTATCACCTCCATACTAACGGGCAAACCGAGATTGTAAACATGTGGCTGGAGGGATACCTTCGTAATTACGTGATGGGGCACCGGAGAGCATGGGTGAAGTGGCTTCACCTAGGGGAGTTCTGCTACAACACCACCTACCATGTGTTGGTTGGTATGTCTCCTTTCCGAGCTCTTTATGGGTATGATGCGCTTTCTTCTTCTGACATGGTTTTGGAGATAGCAGGGCCCCTTAGGGGGCAAAGGATTGGGTCCAAGATAGCCAAGATATTCTTAGGGCTCTCAAGGACAACTTACAGGTGGCACAAAAGTAGCAGAAGTTGTACGCTGACAGGCGCAGGCTGGGGAGGTAGTTTGAGGTAGGGGATATGGTATACTTACGTCTTTAGCCCAACTGGCAGTCATCACTAAAGCAGAAGGGGGTTGAGAAGCTCAAGCCCCACTTCTATGGGCCTTACACAATCGCTAGGAGAGTTGGGGAGGTAGCATACGAGTTGGAGTTGCCCCCAGAGAGCCAGATTCATAGTGTATTTCATGTTTCTTGCTTGAAAAAGGCCTTGGAACAATAGGTTACGACAGCCACTGAACTGCCTCCTTTAGATGATGAGGGACTTGGTGCTGACACCAGAGGCCATTTTAGAGACACGAGAAAGGAGGCTAAGGAGCAGGGTCATCCGAGAATACTTGGTTTGATGGAAGGATTTGCCGGTGGAGGATGCCACTTGCGATAGTGAACAGATTTTACAGCATCCAGCCTTGCAGTTGCTTAAGGATACACAACATTTGGGAGGGAAGGACTATAATATCCCCTCTTAATAAATATTTCCCAAGGAGGGAATTACTCATTTTTGCAATTTTGGAGGCTAATACAATTTTTGGACACCAACTTAGGAAAAGTGGGTCGAATTATTTTGTTGGTGGAATGTGGGGGCCACACCCACATGAAATACGCACCCCATGAAAAGAAAATTGAATGGCTAAGGGAAAATCGAATTGTTGGAGGGACCCACATGGGGCAAGGGGCAGCTAGTATAAGTACGAGGAAGGGAGCAACTATTGGAACCTTTTGATATTTTCTCATTTACCTTTGTTGTTTAAGCTGTTTAGTTGGGTTACAAGAGCTGTTGAGCACACAAGTTTTCTAGGGAGAAGACTCAACCTTTTCTTCGGTGGACCATGAGTTCTACCCTAGGAAGGTTTTATCAGAATTTTGTGGAGGCTGGGGAAGGCACACGACAGGGGATAAAAACTACTTTGTCTAAGGTTAGATGTAGAACATAGAGCCACGCAATTTGTGAGGGAGAATTTCCGGGAACAAAAGTATTGGGTCCTTGTTGCTTATTTCCTTGGACAAATTGCTGGTGATTTCTGGGTCAATTACTTGCTGGAAAAGTGCTCCTCACTCAGGTCGAAGTGCTCTTGTTTGGGGTTTGCGCTTTTTGGTGGAGCCATTTGTGGGGAGGCTTGGTTGAAGGAATTTGGGGCTGGAGTGATTTGTGAAGGCAAGAACGGTGCTTATGGGAGATTTTTCAATATTTTGGAGGGCTGCATAGACAAAATTTTCTACAGGTCGTAATTTCCTGGCAGTGGAGTGCTGAGAATTTGGGGGTGATTTTGGAGCATCAAAACTAGAGAAAACATTTTTTGGGTTTGCGGTGGGGAGCTCAGAATTAATTTGGCAGAATTTTCTGGATAGGTTTTGGGGCTCAAACAGGGGTTCCACTCAGCCAACAGTGCAAAAATTCTAGGACCAGCGCAGTACCTTTTGCAGGAGTCTTTTCCTTTGCATCTGGGCAACAATTTATCACTTGAGATTGTCTAGCTTGCTTTGGCAAGCCCAGATGCACACTTTCTTGCATTGTACTCATCTTATAAATGTAATAAAGTGGTTGATTTTGGAGCAATTCTGGTGTGACTTTTGAGTGTTCAATGGTTTGCTGAAATTTTCTGTTTGCACGTGTTTTGATTAATATCACTGAATATTTTTCCTATTAGGAATATTACAAAGTTAAATAATAAAAAGAAGATAGTAACAGTGAAGTAGATACACAAGAACTTGAGAATTTGTCTTTATTAGGCCGTGAAAAGAGAATCCTTTTATCATTGTTAGGCACCCAAAGTGCGTTCTCTAAATTTCATTTAAAGTATCATATTGAGTCGATGCAATGGGGAAGAGAAACGAGGCCATTACAACCTTGTGAGTTTGGTTAGGGGTGTAAGTTATTGCAACAAAGTGTAAACAAACAAGAAATCAATCCCATACAAGGCAGAATGTAAAGATACAAGAGCATGCACAAAATGATCTACTCATTCTGATTATGATGCATATCAGATTACATATACAAGGCTTAGGATATCAAAGGCTTACTTGATCCACTTAGCATTTGTCTTAGCCTCACTTCCTTATGCAGATCCAACACTTCACATGCGCCTCTCCTCTACACATGTTGTGCACTTGTGAACTTCTTTTCTTGTCTTTGAGGTCTATTGCTTCTAGAAATGGTAATTGCTAAAAGTATTTGAAGGGTCTAAAGTTCCTTCCTAATAACAATGTCCCCGAGCGTTTCTATTCCACAGCTGCTATTGTGGGCTCTCTCGTCTTCACCTCTCATGAAAGGACAATGTTCTTTCTCATGAGAACTTCCACCTCCACTGCTTGTGAGCTCCCGTTTCTATGAGAACCGTTTCCTGCTTGCAGACAACGGCCCATGCCTTGGCTCCCTTGTCCTTGCTAGATCTTGTTTTGACCCTCTTCTCTTGGTGTTGGTTGATGTAGCTGGAATAGGTGTTCTAGCCTTAGGAGGTGCCAGTGAGGCTAGAACACGAGAGTGGAAAATATCTCTAAGCCCAAGTTATTATTTTGAATGCAATTGTCTTAATTAAATTAATTAATCAATTTTGAATTATTTTCCTAAGTTTTAACTTAGGGAAATAGATTAATTAATTAGTAATAATTGAGACCTGGTTGATTTTCCTCTAGAGACTTCTAGTAAATTTTCTAAGTGATCTTAGCCATCGATTAGATTATTTCAGATCTAGATCTTGGCCATTGATTTCTCAACGAGTGATTTCAAAGGAAATCGATGGGCAGTCTTGGAGATTAATTCATTGCACTGAAGAGGGCATAGTGATAGCATGAAAATTGACACCAGTGAGGGTTTCAACAATATTTGAGGTGGTAAGTATTTTCAGAGTTTTCTTTCATTAGTATTAATCATGTTTCCGAGATCCGGAGGAGGAATTCTCCCAAAGGTATTTTGCAAACAGAGTGGCTGATATTGCCAGGAGAGGCCATACAAGATTGCCAGGAGAGGCCGTATGAATTGCCAATTTAGCAGATCGAGATTTCCAGTTGCAAAGTGAATTGCAGGAAATCAGTTCGATAGCAGAATAGGCGGATTATCAGAAAGGGTGAATTCCTATAATTATAGGAAGTGCAAATCCCTATAGGCCAATAACAGGAAGTGCGAATAACAAGGAAGGTCGTGTCAGTGTGCAGAGGGAGGCCATAAGCCTTCTAGTGGTCAGATCGATCTGTCAAGGTGACGAAGTATTTCGCTGGAGCTTTGCTGTGGTTTGGCAAAAAGTTGTAATATTTATCAATTGCAGAATTTGTTGGAAATAAAAATAATAACCTCAGATCTAAAGAATTGGTTTTCCCTTCTGGGTTTTTCCAGGGACGTTTTGTTCGAAAATATTGCGACATTGTGTGATTAGTTTTCTTATCAGAGTTTCCGTTGTTTATTTAATTAGTGAAATTTGCAGTTGTGTGTTATTCATTATTTGCAGTAAATAATTTGCTGGGACAAATAATCTGTTTAAAGATAGGAGAATAATAACTGGATTAACAACAATGAAATTTTCACACTTACTTGGCCCCAAATTGATGCCCTTGCCCTCCTATCCTAGCCCAATCCCACTCCCTCCCTCGGTCCCACCCAAACTCCCCTCTACCCTCCAATTACTTTAGCCTGACTCCCCAATGCCTTGCCTTGAGCCCACCTCGAATCCTCCGCTCACGCTCTCTTGAGTCTTGACTTCACCTTGAACCCTTACCTTCCCTCAACACGGCCATGTTGTCAAGCTTTGTCTTGTCTTCCTTGCCTCCTCCACTACCTTGACCTCTCCTATTTGTCTCCCCTAACCCTACCTCGACCCACCTATCTTTTCTTGACCATGTCCTGACCCCCTCCTTGCCCTTATCAACCCCCGTGATGCATCTCCTTTGGAATCAGCCTTGTTGAAGTGAAATTTCTTACTAATAGGTGACAATGGAGACAATGAATGAGTGCGGTTCATTCAAAACTAGAAGAGACATCAGAGTCCAATTTTACTCCATGACAACTACATCACTAGATCACCTCTTGTTCTCAACAATGATTTTCTATTCATCCTGCACGGATTAAATTTATTTTGACAAGATTAGGCAAAGATGAATTCGCAAAACCTCAAGCTGCAATTTGAAGTTTCAGACCTTAGAAATAGGGCAGCCAAAGTTGAATGTGACAATCGCAATCTGAAAAAGCTGGTTGTTGGAATGAAAAACTAGGAAAATCTCCACCTATAATGATCTCTTGAACTGCCACCTCATTATATTTTTAAATTTCTGATCTTCTATTCTTCTTGTGTTCCACTCTCAAGTCTTTTTGTCCGAGTCTGAAAGCTTCTTATGGGTGTCTTTATAGATCAAAGATCACGAGTAGTGACTGTTATTCTGCATCCCCTCCAATTCTGTGGGGCAAGCTTGGTCTTGATTTGTATCAGAATTATGTAATTGAATCCTCTGATTAATGGAAGTGTGTTTGTCTGGTTTATGAATTTGTCCCACTGTGATAATTCATTCAAAGTGGAATGCTCTCTTTGCTTTAATGATTCAGTTTTTAGGATCTTGGATTAACAAGAATTAATTTTGATCTATCCTGCCAATACTCCTCTCTCTTTATTGACCATTGGTCTTGGAACTTCTCAACATATGAATTTCAACATATAATTTCAGGGTTTCAAGTGCATATTTGACAACTCTGTTTACAGATTTCAAGAATCTGATTGGTGATGTGCAATCTTTAATTGCAGATCTGTTTGTCTTCTTCATTGATTCATGGAGTTACTTGCAGGTTTTCAGTGTTTGACCATGGAAGAGTCAACTATGGATAGCCCTCTTAGCTAGCATGTATGAATTTCAAAGTGAGAGATTTATTGTTAGTGAAATGGACAATGAATCCATCTGTTCTCAGACCCTTTTGGGACAGATTTCTCCAAGGGACAGTTCTGACTAATAACAATAATACTTAGTTCAGAGCACATCTCGCACTTCTCTGAGAAAATATAACTAATCCTGGTATGGAAATTCAGTGGAAGTTTCCTTTATATAATTCCAGTGGTTGAAACTTAATTTTGGTTCAGTCTTTATTTTATTTTGTAAGTTTAGGTGGTGCCTTTCCATTTCTTCAAAACCAGCAAGTATTACATCATAAGCATCGATGCCCAGATGGTCTCAACCTGACCATAGGGAAACCAGGTCTGTTGACCATCTGGTTGGATTCTAACCAGTCCAAAAACGGTAAAGTCTAAGAGTTTCCAGCATAGCTATATAAACATAACTGTCATAAAATCCTCTAATATCGACTGCCCTATATTGTCTAGCTAAAATTAATTGCTTACACATCAAAGAAAATTAATCATCAGATGAGTCAATCGGAGCTGGATCTTTAGCACTAGAGCCTGGAAGCTCTGACGGATGCATGCATGGAATGTGTCTTTCAATATGAGACAAGCATGCATTCTGCTGTTGTATCTGGAACTATATCAGCTGCAGCTCATTATGAATAGCTTGCAACTCTTCTTCTTATCCTAATTCTCCTGAAAGAGGCAACATGATAGCTTTGGCCAGGAGGAGTTTCATCAGCCAGTAAATCTTAAGTGTTTGCCTGAACGGAGTCCTTCCTCTTGTATTTCCTGGATCAGTGAGGATGTCCCCAAAATCTTCTAAGAGCGCCTGCTCTTCGGGTTCCATTTCTTCACAAATTGCGGCCTCCCAAGAACTGATTGCTTTGTGGGCTCGGGCTAGGGTCCTTGTCTCATAGCATAGGCTGTTTCTCTGCCAATGCGTCCAATAGATCATCTGCCACGACCACTTCCGTGGCCTGCGGGGAGACATGTTTGGAGTGCAACCGTTGCTGCTTCCTCTACCCGAGTTTGATCCTCTGCTTTAACGTGTCACTGATCTTGCCATATTCTTTAGCCAATGGATGATACCACCCTGAATGTCTTTCACTACGATGCCAATGACCAACTTGACAAATCGCTTGCCGTGCTTACCTACGGGTACAACATGCAACAACAACCATGAAATTCTTCGAGGCAACAGATAAGTAAATGACAACCATGACTTTTCATACGGATATATACATTGTTTGCAGCCACCTCAAGTCCATCAAGCTCGACAGAACCAGACCATGAGGTCTTGATCTTTCTGGGTCTGCATTGTTTCTACCTAGGATGCTACAACCGGAGGTGGTGGTGTACTGCAAAATTTCACCATTCTTTCCTCCAAACCCCTCCGCCTAAATAAACATTTAAATGATTAACAACGATACACCATAATACAGGCATAATTATATTCAGAGGGCTTGCAAGAACATACCCTATGTTACGACGATGAATGGTCAAGGATGGACAAGTCCCTACCATAAGAGTTTCCAGCTTGACATCCTACACCAGGTCCTCTATCCTCTGTTGTGACAAACTTGTGCGAAAAATGAAATTAAAACCCTCGGATTGAGTAGCCTTTGTAATGGTTTTTTCCTTATGGTGCTCTAGAGTTTCCGTATTCCACTGTCCCTGCCCGCAATAACTCTCGAGGCCTCTTTGCATGCACATACATGTGTGGGGGTGGCCATGCCACCTGCTCCCTTTCATTCCATAATTGTAATGGCGGTAGCTCACATCCCACGACTGGTGCATGGTTGGCTCACACCCCGATCGAGGGTTTAGTCTTTATTGAGATCAAACATTAATAACATATTTTTTGGGAGCTTCTTGATATGCACATGTTAATATACTAATTACTTTTTAATTTTTTTGTTGATGATTGTATTTTGGCATACCGTATATGGTCCTCACTTTCTGTAAATAGTCTGTTTAGTGCAATTTTGTGTATGTACTGAAGGAGATGAGATAAGATAAGATAATTATATTGATGTCTGATGAACGACTACAAAACTAGGTCAGTGGAACTAAAGAGTACAACTAGTATGAATAAAATGTGCGAGTGCGATGGCAACTCCTAGAAATGTTGAAAATAATATACAGAAAGAACCGACATAGGTATAACACTAGAACATACGTATAAATGTATAAGACTGTGACAAAGATATGGTGTTGCAAAATACTAAATGAGTTTGGACAACTCAAGAACTTGTAGAGAGAGAGAGAGAGAGAGAGAGAGAGAGAGATCAAACAATGAAGTCAATGATGTCAAGATCTCCCGAGTTTGATGGTTGAGGGCGAAGGGGGCAAACAAGGCATTGGCTAGTTGTTGGAGTCCTTTCGAACCATTGGGGGTTCAACTATATGATCCAAGGGAGAATGTATGAGTGAGGGATACTCTTAGCATCTGAGGCTGGAAGAAGGAAACTTCGAATGGATCTCTAGTTGCTCTTTTGGGACTGAGAGTCTAGGTGATAGGCGGGAGGTACTCTACTCTGAGATTGTTTAGAGATGATCTCTCTAGCACTTTGAGAACATTTAGCTTGATGTGTTCACTGGCATTGTTGAGTCAGTCTCGATAATATTGGTTAGCCACCCCAAGGGGGAGGCTAAGGAGAAATCCAAGGTCTCACCATTCTGCTGTCTAGTGCACTTCAGAACTTTACTTTCCATTTGTTTCTTTGATATGGTATATAAAAAAGGAAGTATGAAGTGATTGGTTTGGTCACCCCAAGGCAGGGCATGATGTGTGTGAGATGAGATCTGTGGCAGATCTCCTTGATGAAAATGGGAAAGCATATTTGGTCTTGATACTAAAAGAAAGTAGAGAGGTAGCCCCTAGATTTCCTATAATGGAAATGATAGTATCCTCTGATTTCATAGTATAGGGGACATTGAAAAATAAAGTACATTTTTGTCTCCAACTCTTGAAGGTGGCACACCTGATAGATACTATCTAATTGAGATATATGGTGATCTATCTCTATTTGAAGTAGATGGGAATTGACTCGAAGTTGTCCTGAGGGGATCTTGAGCGAGTGCATCCAATGCTTGCGCGTATAAGGGGGGTGGATGATGATGCCATCCCAGAGCTCAAAAAATGTTCTAGGTAGAAGGACATCTTTGAGGCTAGGCTCGTCGAAGGTGACGTCCAGGTGACTTGAGTGTACAATCCGTAGATGTTCTCTCAGATGGCTTGGTTCAATACTTTTCTAATCGACAAGAAATGGCTTGATGCATGAAGGGAGAATCCAAATGGTGGTAGGCGCTCTAGGAGAGTAATCAATTGGAGAAGTTGATATGCCTTTGAGAATCAACCTCGTGCATGACTTGAGGGAGGATACGAAGCGAGAGCCTCTATGGAGCTAAAGTTTAAGATAGGGATAACTCTTTCTCTTGGTGGTAGAGACTCTAGATAAAAACACTATGAAGGAAATAAACCAAACAAAAAATGACCTTGAGGTTGTTGGAAATACTGAGGGGGGGGGGTGAATTAGTATTTCTTTTCAGTTGTTTTTTCTACTAGTTAAGATCACTTAGAATTAGAACACAAAATGAACAATGATAGAATAATAATTTTATTAATGAATGACAAGGACTCCAATCCTATTTACAATGAATCAAGTACAATAATAATTAGGGCTCCAACCCTAAATGAAGACACCAATCTCCAATCCACCAGGTTACAACCTGTACTTTGCCAAGCACTGACTTGGACTTCATGAGGCTTCAACCTCTAAGGCTCCAAACCTATCTCTGGTATAGGCTCCAATCTGGTCTTCTTGAGGACTCCTATCCTCTAGGGCTTCAACCCACGACTTCAATTTGTCAAGATAAGTTTAATGATTCTTCAAGGCTTCCAATATCTTTTGCAACCAACCTTGGCAATATCTTCACCTTCAACACTGCCCTCAAATGGTTTCCAAGGCACTTAGCTCATCAATGTCAACTTTGTCTTCTCAGAAGGTGTCACCACAACTCTTCATGGTACCCAAACAAAATCTCCAAGGTCACCTCATGATGACATCAACAATGCATCATGGTCTCCAATAGTATCTCGAAGACCAACTTCTACAAGTCTTCCAAATATCTTCATGTATCCTTCAACGTGTCTTCAATAGGCAACCCAAGTCCTACAAATCTTCAAGTGCTTAACAGTTTCCTGCTCTAGTCCTCTTGAAGGGCTTCTTCAAAAAGTCTACAATGTTTTCAATCACTGCTCCCTTGAGTATAAAATTCTAATGCTCAAAGACTCTTTGCTCTCCAAAAGTCCTCGAAGAATCAATTCTGAGGGCCTACAAAATATTCTTCAAATCCTCTTCAAGGATAGAGGTCTGCTTTAATAATTTTGGTAGGAGTCTTTAATGCTCTTCATGTCACATCAATCTTCTACAAGAGAACTACTCCATTAGACCTTCAAGATATTCTTCAAGACGTGATGTTAATGGTACTTCAACAAGTCTTCTATAGATGCTACAAAGGATAGCCTAAAATTAGTTTCAAAGAGCTCTGAAGTATATTAGTCTTCACAGTTCAAGCCTCTAATTCTGAACTTTCAATAAGGTTTGTCTACCAAGTCTGAAGGTTAAATGGCACCACAAATGTTCAATACAAGTGTGCTTACCACAGGTTTGTTGTCCTTCTATTTTTTGGTCCAAGCCTTGAACTGAGCTTGAAATCCAAGCCACTTCAATGGTAACAGTCCGAGTCGCTGTAGGATAGTCCGAGAATGTATGACTACAAATCTCCCACAAAACTGTCTTGTCTGAGCTCCAAAGAAACAATCACTGGTCTGCACAAGTCTTAGGTTCTGTTGTATGGTTGTAGTATGGTCTGAGGTGCTGTAGTATGACCTGAACTCCACAATCATAGGTTCGAGATCCTAGTCCGAGGCTGCATGAGCTCTATCTAAGGTGCACACAGTCCGAGGTTTTTTTCACAAGTTTAAGCCTTAAAAATGAGCCTTAACAGTTTGCTTCACAGGATTGTAACTCAGAACTGAAATTTGAGGTGACTGTTCATTGTTTTCTAACCACAGGTGCGAGCGACAGTGTGAGGTGCCGAGGTCTATACTCCTTGTCTGAGGTAATGATAACCCAATCAAAAACTTAAAGCATTTGCCCAAATATATCTTTCTCGGCTTTCATGGCATAGACATAGTCTCGCTTAAGGAGCAAATTGAAATCTAAGGGACCTTGGACTACCATAAGATCAATACAGACAATTTTACCTTCCAAGGTAATCGGTAACTTAGGAAGGATCCCTAAAGTTTCACTAACGGTTCTGTTAAAAGCTAACAGATTCTGTGTAACAGACACAAACAGAGGGGAACCCAAAGCTTGCCAAGAAGTCAAGGATAAAACACTGACAGAAGCACCTTCATCTACATTTGTGCGTCGCACATTCTTACCATATGCTTTCACAATGATTTGGGAAGGGGTGGAAGAAGGAAGACGAGGTTCTATCAGTCTACTCCAATCAAAAGAAATAGCCTCATTACTTGGATGGGGTTCAGAAGCAATAGATGAAATGCTCCCATGTGTCGAAGAATCTAAGGTAACATGAAGAACATGAGTGGTATAAAGTTCACACTCTAAATGGAGAGTGGGATCGACCGAAGATGGAATCGATTCGACGACTTGATCAACAAATAGTGCATCAACCTGAGTGATACATGTTTCACCCTCCAATGGAAGAGTGGGATTGATTGTACTTGGATTTAGATCAATCACTTCGTCAATTGATGGTAGATGGGGAGAAAGTTCATGGTGATTAGTTGGAAGTTGTTGTTGTGAAACAATAAGTTTTTCCAACAATACAGAGGCTTCATCCATGTGAGGGCAAAGGTGACTATGATTTGCATAAACTACAAGGAGACTTGGCCTTAATCTTTTTCCCTAGAATTTGAGAATCACTAGTTGATGGATCAACAGTAAGTGTTATGAATAAATATATATAAAATAATGTAAATGATAATAACCATAAATAATTATTAGTTAATTAGTAATTAGGTTGAAGAGTCATGTCTAAATGAGACATGACTCTCCATTAAGAGACACCTGCTTGGTATATAAGCAAGCCTCTCGTTCTCATTGTATCAATCATTGTTATTCATACAATTTTAATATAATATTTGTATCCTCATGGATATCGTTATATTCCAAGTCTTTTGGAATAATCAATCTAAAGAGGGAACTTTGTTCGCTTCATTTGGTATCGGAGGAGTCGATGCTTTGGCCGCTTCACCGCTGCACAGAGCCACACTCTTCGATCCAGGCCCTTGGCCATTGACTCTTCAACTTTATTGCTGTTGCAGTTCAAGTGTTTCGTTACAATTGCAGTTTCTCCGTCTCGCCATCAGGCTTTTGGCCACATAAAAAGAGCTAAATTAAAAAATAATATATATATATATATAATATATATATATAAGGGAAGAAAAAAATATATTAGAAAAAAGAGAGATTTATATGAGAAAAAAAGTTAAAAAAAAATTTATCAAAAAAAAATCTATTAAAAAAAGAAGAAGAGATTATATCTATTTAAAATTAAAAAGAAAAGAAAAGAAAAGAAACATTATATAGATTTTAAAAAACAATACACTTCGCCGTCGAACCATCTCGGGATTCTTCTCATCCGCCTCTGCGCCTCATCCTCACCACAGACATAACATAACCTTGACCAGCCGAAAACCACAAACGTGACCTAGCCGCCCTTACGAATCGTCGACTAGCTGCATCTACCATCACCTTCTCCAACTGTTACTGGCCGCTGTTACAGCTGTCAGAAGGTGAACGCCATCGTTGCAATCCGAGCTGACAAACACCGTGATAGCAACCACTCACACATTTCCATAACTTGCTCCGCCATAAATCCCTAGTCTGTACGCTGTACAACAAAAATTTTGTTTGTTGTTTACACTACCAGCCACCGGAGTCTTTATCGCACAAACTCCTCCCTAGTCACCGCCAGACCCGGTCGACTATCTTCTATTTGCCCGTTGACCACCAATCAACACCCATTCGCTATTCGTTGTCCTTGCTACACCATATACCTTCACAACAAAATCTATCATAGCGGATCCATCCAAATATTAGTTATTCAATCACGGACACATACATTAAGAGAACATGACCCAGCGGCTCAGTGACCATTCGCATCTCGTCACTGTTCACTTATTTGGAAAGTTAACTAAATTATATTTTACACCAAATTAAAACATAGCCGCTGCTTATGTGTGGGAAGAAAACATAATTATATCTTTACATAGTTTATATTAAAAAAAGGTACTTAAGAAGTGAGGAGGAATATCATTTAAATTTAAGAAGGTAATAAGAACAAATATTCGCACCTGATTATTTTAAAAGGAATATATTAAGCTAATAGTTATAAAGGAATCATATTATATAATATATATATATATATATATATTATATATATATAATATAGGACTTATTGTAGGGTTTTATAATATTTAACAAGGGATATTAAAAAAAAATCCATACAAAGTTAAAAGAAGTGAAGAAAAAAAATGGAATCTCTAAGTAATGAACAAAAATCATTTGCAAGATGTATAGAACAATTAATGACAATACTTGAGCAACAACATGCTTATTTTAATGAGGAAAGAAAGAAAATGGAATCCATATTCCAAGTTGAACGTCCATCATCACTCCCACAGAACGATGTAATCCAGTGTACCAAGAAAGTGCAGCTAAAAGATCAAGAGAATGGCAAAACAAACGTCACCGAAACAAAAAAGCGTTAGAACACAAACATAAAAATCTTGTGGATATGAATTACAAAGAAATAATGGAAAAATATGAAGAAATTTCTCATCTCAAGGACCACGTCGAAAAATTACTGGCGCAAGTGAAGAAGATTAAGGTTACAAAGAAAGAACTCAAGAAGCACTTATCAGAACAAGAAGAGGAAACCTTGCGTTAAAGAACCTTAATATAAATTTATTAGAACAAATCAGAGATCTAAAAGATGAAAAGCTTAAAATTCAAAACATTGAAAATAAGGTTGATAAATTAGAAATGAAAGAACTTTTACATCTGAGAAATCATAATCAAAGTCTACTCATTGAAATTAAGAAACTTAAGGATGATAAGAAAGCATTAAAAGACAAGTTGGAACAATTCACTCAAGAAGAAGCATCAAAATCTCCAGTCGTAATAGTCCAAGTTGAAAATAAGGGAACGAATATCGATCCAGTGAATATGACAACTCAAGAAGACAAGTCAGTTGAAGAAATGACACACTTAGATGTTGTAGTTCAGATGATTAACATCCCAAGTGAAGGTTTTGTAACCAACTCAACAACATCGCCCCTTGAAGTAAATCAAAAAAATTGCACACACTTAATAAGGGAATGTCAAACCAAAAAAGTTCCGTGTCGGCTTCCGAATCATGAGAATAGACAACTCAATCAAGCTACATATATGTACCATTCAGTACAGAAACAAGCAGCTGATGTTCCGAAGAATATTGAAATAACCTCAATCCAGTTCTATGATGACAAGTCGTTACAAAACCCCAGTGATCAGAATATTACACAAAAGATTAATTTGGGATGGTTTGATCCCTTCTCAGTGTGACAATTTTGTTTGTCACTTAGAAGATCATATCAACATGTATTGACAAAGATGACATTTTCGAGACAGAAAGACATTTGAAGCTGGAAAAGAGATCAAGCCTTTTTCATTACCAAGCTTTGGGGACAAAACTTTCTGAGGACAATGGCAATGTTATGAATAAATATATAAGAAATAATGTAAAATAATGTAAATGATAATAACCATAAATAATTATTAGTTAATTAGTAATTAGGTTGAAGAGTCATGTCTAAATGAGACATGACTCTCCATGAAGAGATGCTTGGTATATAAGCAAGCCTCTCATTCTCATTGTATCAATCATTGTTATTCATGCATTTTAATATAATATTTGTATCCTCATGGATATCTTTATATTCCAAGTCTTATGGAATAATTAATCTAAAGAGGGAAATTTGTTCGCTTTATTAAGTTGATAAAAATTATTTGACCATACTTCCAAAACCTTAGGAATACCAAGACAATTGATAAGGAAGTGGTCACCCTTACAAAGCTTGCAAGGGTATTTTGGCTTACGATGCATTGTAGAAATTACCTCAACATTACCAGTACTTATGGCCATGGTTGGTTGGTTGACTATTTTCTTATCTTGCTTCTTCTTCTTAGTCACTTGGTCACTAGCATCAAGGCTTTTACCAAGCGAAGAAGAAGAAAGGGAGGAGGACATGTTGGATGAAGAAAGTAAAGGGTCAACAGTGGGTTGGTGATGTTGAGATGGTGAACTCGGTTGAGGTGAAAAACTCAAATGAGATGGTACAATTGGAGTATTTGGAATTAAAGAAGTTGAGAACAGCCATATAGGTAAACTTATCGTGAATCTAGGAAGTGACAATGTAGCCATAAAAGGATGACCGACATTTCCAAGATTAGGAAAAGGACTAGGATTCTCGTTAATGGGGTTTCCTTGGTCGGTAATTTCTGGATGGGTAGCCATTAGATTCAATCCAAATAAGTTTTTATTATTGAAATTAAATAATATTCACAATCCACACCCAAAGTCTTGTAAAAAGTAAAAAAAACCAAAGTAACACACACTAAAAAATCTAGGGATTCAAACCATACAAACTCACCTTTCACAAAGATCAATATTTACTAGTTGGTGATGAAATCAAACATGGCAGAGATGAAAGTGAAAAGCTTTATAGATATGAATGTTTGGAACCAGTTACCCTGATAACCTGCTTAATGAAATAGTCTGGTGCAAGTAACTTTGCTTATGTCATCTCGAGCAAAGATTACCCTCCAAAAAGTCCAAGTGAGTCTAGTCAACTTTTGTTCCAGGTACAACAAGACCTTCCCTCTGCCATCACCTTAGGTAGAGCCCTAGGATTATGGTCACTAAGTTTACCAACTACAACAATTTCACCTAGGGGGACAACCACAGATCAGACGTACACGCAAGGGCAAAGTAACAAAGCTCAATCCCCTTGAAAGCTCCTCAACGTGGTTAATTGGAGGTTTACTTTCAAGTGACCCCAAGTACCTTTTGACACCGTTGTAATACGTGCAAATCGCTCTATCATAGCCAATGAAGTGGGTACGATCACTTCACTAGATCCGACATGATCTCGTGCTTCACTCATGTATAAGAAGAGCTTCCTAGAGTGTGACGAATAAAATATATATAAATAATATAAATATAAGTAACGAGAATAATTGTAATAATTATTAGTTAATTAGTAACTAGGTTGAAGCGGCATGTCTAAATGAGACATGACTCTCCATGAAGAGACACTTGCTTGGCATATAAGCAAGCCGCTCGTTCTCATTGTAAATCATTCTCATTCTTATTCACATATTTTTATATATAATATTTGTATCATTATGGATAACTTCATATTCCAATTCTTTTGGAGTAATTCGTTTTTAGAAGGAACTTTGTTCACTTCATTTGGTATTAGAGCAGTTTGATCCTCTCGCTGCTCCACCGCTGCACAGAGCCACGCTCTCCGATCCAAGCCCTTGGCCATCAAAGTTTCGTCAACATTGTTGCCGTCAAGTTTGAAGTGTTTCACTACAAAAAGTTGGAGTTTCTCCATATCACCATTTAGGCCTTTGGCTATTAATTAAAAAAAACTTCCACTGCCACTGCAATCATCAACATAGACCATCGAAGACACCGTTGTTGTCACCATTGTTGTGAAGGTGCTGAAATCAGCCGCCATTGGTTACCTTCTGTTTATAACCATCATTGACAGGTGCCGCAGGCCTTTACCCATCCGTTGCGTTTCCTTCACACTGGTGTTACCGTTAAAAAAAACTAATTACAGTGCCAAGAGAACAAATAAATAAAATTATATATATATATATGCAAAATAAAATTATATTAAAAGGAAAAAAATAGAGAAAAAGTCAACAATTGTTGTATACAGTTGCCGCAGCCCGACTGATAAACAGAGCACTGTTGCACCATTGAGCGGATGCTACACTACTCTGCCACCAACAAGCAGCCATCGTTGCTTGATCCAATGCCACTGTTCCTTGTCGTCGAATTCCCACACCCCTGTCTCCCTCGTACTACCCACTGCGTCTTCTCCCACACTCCCGGCTTTCGCTCCATCTGCCCCTGCATTCCTTACCCATCCCCTGAAAATTTCTTCGTTTGCTCTCCTCAAACCAACAATCGAATTAAAAAAAAAATTGAGCCCTGCCAATCCTTCCTTCGTCCGAAATACACCTTAACGCCACATTTTCCAACAGTGTCGCTACCGCATACCAATTGTTTCATTTCATTGAGTCGCCTGTCTCGTAGAAGTCCTTTCGCCGACAAATTATCCATGTATTTACCTTGTTCCTCCACTGTCATTTCATATTTAAAGGGCTGTGTCGTTTCATATTCAAGGGCACAATATATATATATATATATATATATATATATATATATATATATATATATATATATATATATATTGAGTTAAAACTATATAATGTATTATATAGTTAATTCTTATTATATATATAAATATTATTTAATTATATAATTTTTTAAAATTAATTAATTCATAATTATATAAATTGTTAATTAAAAAATTAACTATTTATATAATATAATTAATTAAAAAAAATACTCGAAACTTAGAAAAAAATACCAAGAAATTTCAAATCACTACAAATTATTGGGAATAGTCGATCTCTTACTAATAAGGAAGATTAAAGAAACTTGTATTACTAAACAAAAAGAAAATTAGAATATTATTGAGACGTTTTAAGTCTACATATAAATCTCAATATATAATTATAAGAGGGGTTATTCGTGAAGTAAAGAGTTTATTAAGGAAGAGGATTAGCAAAAAGTACTCAATTAAAAAGAAAAAAGGATTTAGTTAAAAAAAGAAGAAGGGGATTTAAAAAGTATTTAATATTCAAGAAACAAAAATGGAGTCTAATACAAAAATGAAGGGCAAAAGATTCCCAGAAACTTTACCCAGAGACGGTAAAGTGCTATTTAACATTAAAGAAAATTTAGCAGGAAAAGATGTTATTATTTCTATTTCTCCGACAGAAGATGCAAATTATATAACACCTAAAATCGCAAACCAATTAGTAATCTCGGAGTCAAATATAACTGAAAAATTAGACTTTTTTCACAATAAAATATATGACATAGCCAATTTACAGTTAAACATTGAAGATTATACATTTGTATCGCAATTCTCAGTTCAAACCCTATGGAACAATCATGATGACATTATTTTGGAATAGAACCAGAAGGTATTTTGTCTACTAGAGAAAGAAAGCTTCGATATTGTACTATCAAGGAATATCTGATCAAGTGGAAGGACTTACCCGAAGAAGAAGCTTTTTGGGAGAATGAATCATTTTTTCAACAACATCCGTCATTACGTATGCTTTGAGGACAAAGCATTCTTTCGAGAGGAAGGCAATGTTATGTAAAAATTAGTTAGGATTATGTAAAGTTAGATTAGCTATAGTATTTAGGTAAAAGGGAAGGACCAAAGATCATGCCCTTTCACCAAGAGGCACCTAAGGTTGTATATAACCGGGCCTCTCTCTAAAAATGTAATCATCAATTCAGTGTTCATTTTATTAATAAAAATATTTATATATATATTTTTGTTGCCATTGAAGTCTATTACTTCAATCCATTTGTAACTCCATGAATCATTTCTTTATCCCTTTATTTACAAGGGATTTCTTCTTCTCTTGATTTTGATCCCTTTATTCACAAGGGATCTCATCAAGCATTGCAACTTTCTTTGGGAGTTAGGGGAGTCCCCCAGGCATCCCTCATCCGCATTTGAGGATCTTCTTGTGGTTGTCTCTTTTGTGGTTTACTTTCATGGTTGGATCTAAAATTAACCTAGAGTAGACTAATCGCACACACAATCTATTTTAGTTTTGCTTTCGTGTCATTTGAAAAATCTAATTGTAAATCTAGAATAGTTTTCTTTTACGCTCTTAGATTAGACTAATTGTGAATTCTTGTTTTTAGATGTGATCTCATATCACTAGTTAGATTTCTTTTTCTTGCAAAGAGTGACAAACCTCCAACAAGTTCCAATGGTTTGTTGGTGGAAATAGACTAAGTAGGGACCCTCCCTCTTCTATGTCTTCTTATTCTGAGATTGGGGGAAACCGATAAACACTTGACTTGAAAAGTAAGGCTTTGGGTTTGTTCCCTTAGTGTTGGGCCTCCTTGCAAGCAGGCTGACTTGTGGGCTCTCAAGGGTACTCATTGAAGCCCAAGCTTCCCCCTATAGGATCCCCTTGCAACTTTCCTTAACCCAAAGAGGATAAGGCATGAAGAGAGAGCTAATCTTAGACTAGTTTTAATTTTTGCAATTACACATTTGCATGTTGTGCTCGCACACACCAAATTAACTTAAACCTAAGTGAAAATCTAATCTTAATCTAAAATAACCAAGTACACTCCATCACATTTCATTTTCAGCACTTCGTACTTGATCAATATTTTATTGCCACTTTACATTTCAAGTCGATTTACATTCGGGCATTTCATATCAAGTTCAAGTACATTTACATTTCAAGCACTTTATTTTCTAAGTACTTTTGCTTTCCAATGATTTACTCTTGAAGTATGTTACTTCAAGTGTCTATTTTTATGGGCACAGTCTTCGCACTGGTCTCATTGGTCATATTTTTTGCTTGCCAAGTACTTCATTCAATTGCTTATCATTATCACATCCATCGTTTGTGAATGAATATGATGCTTATGGTCATTTGCGAAATCATTTACATGCTTCGAAGTATATGTTATAATTCATTTTGGTGGATTGTATCTTGTGTAATTTCATTTAACTCCTAAAACTTGATTTAGTTTAGCTTAACTTAATCAAGCCTTGGTTTATTGTCTCATAGGGTTCACTCCCCTTTGATTCGCTAGGAGTTAGCCTAGACAGAGGAGTCGAGATTTGAGTGAAAGCCACTCAACTCGAAACTTGTCCCCAAGGCCACACCAAGTGGAGTTGAAGATTTTATCCACATTAGCCTAGGTGTGGATTTAGGAGGCAACAAAGAGAAATGCTCATTTTTATGACGTAAGAAGTTATAGTATGTTTTGCAGAGATGAGGGGAGAAAGATGAGTTGTGTGTGTGTGAGATGGAGTTGTTTTTAAAGGGATTTGCATTGATTGTCAAACCACCATTTCATGGGACAAGAGTGAAGGGTAGGTTTATGGGTTTGATGTTGGGTAGACTCTGGAGTTGGAGCAGGAATCAAGGACTGCTTCCATAAGGATCAAGGAAAGTATCTCATAGTTGGCTGTGGTAGCGTCCAATGACTTGAAGTGGGAAATGGGGGGAAGCAGATCCTTAAGGCCAGTGGTGTAAGATGTAGCATAATCTCCATCAAATTATCAGTGTTCTATGTGAGATATAATACCGTATTCAAGAAATGTCCTTAGAGCAACTTCTTCTATAAGTGGGAAAAACTTACAATTTAAAAAATATAATTGCATATAAGAGGCTGGTTGGATCTTTATGCCTAACATGACCGTTTTGAAATATTTTATTGGGATATCATAGGCTGGTTTCTTGGGTCCTAACTCCTATCCGAGTCAACCTTCAAACCTGACCTTAAATGGCTTTTCATAGAAGCTTCATATAAGTCTTAGATAAGTACGTTTAATAACTGAATGATACAAACTTTATTTGACAACTAGAATCCAAATAATGCATTAAATGATATTTTGACAATTCAGGAGTTCATACACTGCTACTTCTAAGTTCATTATATGTGTGTGAGAGAGAGAGAGAGAGAGAGAGAGAGAGAGAGAGAGAGAGAGAGAGAGAATGGCTGATGATGCTTCTGACTTAAACCGTTTTGGTCAGCTTCTAACTTTTCTGAGTTTGTGTAACAACCATTTTCTCTTCCTGTCAAGTTGACTAGAATCCTTATTTATAATTTTTCTTTGTATCAGTTATTGCAACAGATGATGAGAAGATTGCTGGATGCTGCCTTGGCTTTGGAGCAGATGTGGTCATGACACCTGAATCTTGCAGAAATGGTAAGCATTTCATGGCTTTCAGTTCTTGTTTGATGCACTGTGCATAGCATCTTTGTTGAGTATTGTCAGTTTTTATTTAATTTCAAATTACAGTTAATTGGGATTTCCATTGGCAGGTACTGAAAGATGCAATGAGGCACTGAGGAAGCTAAAGAAGAAATATGACATTGTTGTGAATATTCAGGGTGATGAGCCACTTATTGAACCTGAGATAATTGATGGTGTTGTCAAAGCTTTGCAGGTGTCTATAACTTTCTTATTGTTGTTAAGGCTAGAATTGTGTTGATTCATACATCTGTACATGTAAATCTACATATCCAATCCCATAGGATATAAGTTCTACTTTACATGAGTTTATATTAATTGCTTCCAGCATGTTAAAGCAAATATTCAGGGTGATGAGCCACTTATTGAAACTGAGATATTGATGATGTTGTCAAAGCTTTGCAGGTATCTATCAGTTTCTTATTGTTGTTAAGGCTAGAATTTTGTTGCTTCATACATCTGTACATGTAAATCTACATATCCAATTTCACAGAATATAAGTTCGACTTTACATGAGTGTATATTAATTGCTTCCAACATGTTATAGCAAAATCTAACACCTTAGTGCAAAGTCTCACTAGGTGACCTAAATAATGAGCAACAAGGGGAGTATAACCACTGTCATTTTAGCAATTACTGTTGGAAATATTGAGAGGGGGGTGAATTTGTATTTCACTTCAATTAGTTAATTTTAACTTCACAGAGCATTAATTATCATTAGCATTAGATCAAAACATAAATTAGCAACACCATTCAACAATGCACAACATCCAAGAGTAAGACAATACACGAGATTTTTAGGTGGAAACACTTCCGGGAGAAAAACCCTAAACACTTTTAGTATAGGTCTTCGATATTACATCAACAAGAAGCTCCAACTTCCAAGGCTCTCCAACAACATTTGGAAGGAGGTTCCAACCCCCTGATTTGTCAACTCCAACTGAAAGGATGCTCCAACACCTTGATTTACCAGCTCCAATTAGAATGACGCTCCAACACACTGGTTTCATCTCTGACTGAAAGGATGCTCCAACACCTTGCATAGGCTCTAACCTTCCCTAGTACCATCCTGCTGCCCTGAAGCTTTCTTAGGCTCCAACTTGAAGGAGATTCCACTCTCCACCTTGCACCACCCTACCACCCTGCTAAGTAAGCTACCACTTGCCCTGAAGGCTCCAACCTTGAATTCATCACAGTGGATGATGATTTCATCTTATTTTCAAACTAGATCCACCTGCACTCAATATCAACATAAATAATATCAAAACATTCTATTGATTTTGTTGATCTACAATACTGGCACAAGGTCATCAATAACAATAACAACTTCCTCTACTCAAAGGACGAACCTTGGCTTCAACAAACTAGTCCACTGCTACTTGACATGTATATCTATTAGCAACAAATCCAACCAAAGACAAATCAATGATGTAATGCAAGCCCTAGTAGCAATTCTGATCTCTTTGTCTCATTCAAGCACAGATCAATGCATCAATCCCAACTCAGCTCTGTTAATTCTACTATCATCAACAAATCCTTGTCAGCAACGATCAAATACTATGTTACACGAAACTTCTAGGAACTTGACGTTTCAGGTTGTACCCGTAACCAAAACTTCGAAACTTATCCGAAACTCGACCATCATGTAATCATATATGTATTCCATTTTTTCTTGCAAGATAATGTGTTATTCATTGATATATATGCTATGTTGCAGGAAACGCTGGTCCTGAAGGCGTGTTTGGGCAGAAACGAAATGAAAACGTGTTTGATACGGCTAGGAAACGCATTTCAGGTCGTACTGACACATTTCACGTGGGGGAAATGTGGCCCAGTACGGACTGAAATGTATTTCCAGGTCGTACAACCACGTTTCAGTGATAAAGTGTTGTTTTTTTTAAATTTATATTTATATTTTCTATTTTTTTATTTGCGCGCCTTGCCAATTTAGGGGTGATAGAGGGAGCTATTGAAGATTGGAAACTATTTTTTTTTTGAGTGGGACATCCTAATGTTCAAGCATATGGCCCTAGTGTTGATATGCAATAGTGATATTCTCCTTTATCTTTCATTTTCATCCTTTTACTTAAATTTTTAACATTACCATGAAATGGCTCAGGATGTTTGAGAATTGTTTCGCCCTAATTGGGTTTCATATGGAGAAAGTAGAATTTTAGATCTCACTCAAAATCCAACAGACTTATTTGTTTTTTAAGATTTCAAGATTTGGGGGATTGCAATGTTTCCATTGGATTTTTTCATGTACTAGGGTATGGAACTTGTATTTAATAAAGAGAACCAAGCCCTCTATGCAGGGGAGACTCCCAATAATCAAGAGCACCTAGGGTACTAGGGTATGGAACTTGTATTTAATCAAGAGCACTAAGGTCGTTCGACTATGCAGGAGGAGACTCCCAATCAAGCACGAGACAAGAAATTAGAAATTTCTCGTCGCTGATTTTGGATATTGCTATTTTCATTATGTGATCATTCATGAGTAGATATGATCTAAATTTAGAGACTTATTGTTTATACATTAACATTGGACAATTTAATCATAATGTAATAAATTATAATGTATCATGTATGCTTTATGATTGTACATATTTCTTGAATGTCCTAGTGTATATATATATAGTGTTTCCCCATTTCCAAAATTTGTGGGGGGGGGGTCACATTTCGTACTCGTACTTGTTTTGGAAACTCGTACTTGTTTCCCCTTATCGTGCAACTTAGTATATATGACGTTTCAATTTTTGGGAGGTGACGTTTCTAAACATACCCATTTTGGAAACTCCGAAATGTTTTGGCACTTCGTGCAACCTAGATCAAATAAGATACGATATAATAGCATCGGCCATCTCTGCAACATAATCACTGCGATCAATGCAATTTGAACCTTGCAATACAATCTCACAAAACCTTTGTAAAAAACTTGATTACCACAAGCTCAACAACAACAACATACATGCTCTTACTGGCATCCCTTAGTCTTAAATCACTCTGTCACATTCTTTGAGTCTCAATAGTATATCATCACTTCATCTCTACAAGAGTAACACACAAGACAAAGCACTAACAATACATATGCGAGTCTCATTCTTGGAACCCTATCAACATACCAATGTCCATACTTCAGCCATACTTCAATACAATGTCAAATACAATGTCAAATGAAGCAATCAACACAACATGATAACTACCAATAGTTTGCTACATGTCTTAACCTAAGTCACCAGATTCGGCGAATTTCAACGATTAAATTCAACATTTGGCGAATTTTAAGCAGAAACGAATATATTCTTTCGAGTTCGCCGAATTTTCTGGCGAACTCGAATTTCAAGGCGAATTCGAATTTTTTCCGAACAAAATCGTTTGAAGTTCGATGAAATTCGCTTGATGTTCGATGAAATTCGTTTCAATTCGTTTTTTTTCGCGTGTTTTAGCCCGCGGGTTTTATTGCTCGCTGGGTTTCATTGTTCATTCAACGTTGTTACATTGTTTGGTTGTGCCGGTGCGAACGTCAAAGGGTTTCATTTCTTTGCGGTCCAGACTCCAAACTCACAGCAAACACTAACAGTCTAGTCTACAGCTGCAGCCTGCCGGAGGGTTTCATAACTTTCATTTCAGTGACCAGTCTACAGACTACAGCTGCCGACGCGTATCACAAGGCCTCAGCGTTCAGGTAGGAGTCGTGACTCGTAACTGTAACTTGTAGGCTATAATTTGAGGTGTAAAAGGTCTTCTCGTAGAAGTCATTCATATGCCGAGACTGTAAGTCTGTATGATCCTCTCCATTGTAGATACACCAAGACTGCGAGAACAAGACTGTCACTGTGTATATATATATAATATAAGCCGAGACAGAGTATGACTGAGGTTCTTCGTATGCATACCGAGACTCTAAGTTTCTAACTTCCAAGACAATAGTCACTGAAATCGAGAAGAGACCTTTGTCACGAGATTGTTAAACTTATATTTCACTGTGATCATCACCAAAGATAGCAGAGGTATCTGAAGTCCTTTTTCCCACAAAAAATCACAGAGAAACCCGAGATTATGTGTCACTGTGCTTGCCCGAGATTTTAGAGATCTTAAGCGATGATGTTACTGTGTTGACTCATCATGTCGAATGTAGGGGGCTTCAACTTTTAACTTATGGTTTGTGCTATTTGTCTTCCACATCATGATTTAGTTACATGGTGAAGGCAATTGATCTCCTGAAAATGCCAGGATATAAGTTATAAGTTTGTAAGGTGCACCGTGAATCTTGGCTGTTAAACACTTTAGTAAATTAGTAGTGAACACTGAACACTTGGCTGTCAAACCTATTAAACTTTTGGCTGTTAAAACTTAAAAGTTGTATCGATATGTAGACTGTGGACTGTTCCAATCAAAACATTTTTATAATTTTGTATCGAGGATAAACTGTGATGAAATTGCTTCTAGGCTCTAGCAAGGATTCCTCACCTAGAGGCTAGACTAGAGGTGGAAGGTGTATTAGAATTTAGCACCACCAACAACAGTGATCATCTTGTTTTAGCTTGTCAGCTCATGCTTGCACCAAATTTAGTAACTAATAAATACCACGTAGCAGACACATTGCAATTTGCAACCTCAATCAAATAGTTGCCTATGAGACCAGCTACATTCATGTGAGCCAAATTTTATTTTTGAAGTTTGGAAGAGATCTGGGAATTCCTTTTGGCATATGATCTTATCTGACTTATATGATATAGGCTGATACATGATGAAAATGTGAAAATGCTTACCCGGGAGATATTGTAGAAGATTCTGCAGCCAAACAAAATAAATACAAATCTTCCAATTTAATGCCTGTAGATCAGGATATAAAGAAATAATTTCAACACTTCAAAAATCTAAATAAGTGTTGGTTTTCTCAGCATTAAACTGCACTGTACAGTTAGGTTGATTTGGAAGGGTGTAAATAGAAGCTGCAGCTTGCAGGGTAATATGATAATATCTGCACTGGTGCCTCTATAATTCTATTGTTTGGTGGGAGAAGTATCCTTAGTCCAGTTTGTCATTATCTGATAGATTTTCTTGAATAAGAGATTTACAGAAATCAAGGATAGAGTCAGCATTTGTCTTAATTGTCATGGAATTAAGACACCTGTTTTTACCTGCCCTTAATTAAAATTTAAAACAGATATAAATCCTAGCAGTAAACCATGAAGTGAGCCCTCAGCCAATAATGGGAGCAATTAATTGCCATGGAACTGGAAGTTGAACTATTCATTTTGTTTCTTTTCTTGCCTTCAGCAACATTTTTATTTACATAAATCTTGTAACTTATTTCCACTTGCTTGGAATTGGAAGTCACGTAAAACAAAATTGTGATGCCTGGCCTGTGTAAGAAAATAAAAAGCTACAGCCTAGTAGCCTACAGCAGTACACTATTTTGAATCACTTTTGTATGGCCTGTGTAAGAAAACTGTTTTGAATCACTTTTCCTTTTTCTAAATTCTAAGTTCTAACTAACGAAAATGTAATTTAAAAAAAAATCGCAGACATTTTAGACTTCAAGTCTTCACCAATTTTCAACAATCAGAGGTTCAGAACCTTCAAAATTCAATGGCACCCCCAAAATCAACTGCTGTAGCTTGGAATTTTGTCCAAAAAGATGGGTTTAATCTTTCATGTCAGCTGTGTGGACATAATTTCACTGGCACTTTAACTAGAGCAGTGGATCACCTTCTTGGTATTAGCAATGGAAGTGGAGGTGGTGTTGAAGCCTGCACTAAGATCACCGATGAACAAAAAGCCACAGTGCAGAAAGACCATTCCAATTCACAGATGCAAAAGCAGAAAAGGGTAAATAAGAGGCAGCGAATTGAGAGGGAGATTGCCATGTCTTCCTCCAACACCATTAATTCAGTTTCAAACATTGGTGGATCAAGTTCTACTCAAGCAAAAACAGGTGGAACGAAAACATTAAATCAATTCTGGAAACCTGTTGAGAAACAAGAAGTTGATGATGCTGTTGCTGAGTATTTTTATGCATGTGCAATTCCCTTTAATGTGGCGAGGAGTCCATATTTTAAAAATGTAATTAAAAAGGCCATTGATTTTGGGAAGGGCTATGTTCCTCCCGGATCTGAAGCTTTAAGGACAACATTGCTAAAGAGAGCAAAAGACAGAGTGACAGGAAAGTTGGTTGATATTAAAGAGTCTTGGAAGCTTACAGGATGCACAAATTTGAGTGATGGTTGGTCAGATTTGTGTCATCGCCCATTGATCAATGTGCTTGTTTATTGTCCTCAAGGGGTACTTTTCTTGAAGGCAATAAATGCAATGGATCGAGTAAAGACATCAGAATTTATTTTTGGAATTTTGGATGAAGCGATTCAAGAGGTTGGGGTGGAAAATGTTGTCCAAGTTGTTACAAATAATGCATCAAATTGTGTTGGTGCAGGGAAGCTGATTATGGAAAAATATAATCAGATTTATTGGACCCCTTGTGCAGCTCACTGCTTGGATTTAATGTTGCATGACTTAGCCAAATTTCCTTGGGTCAATGAAACAATCCGAAGAGCCAAAACAATTTCAAACTTCATCATCAACCATCGTCTCACTTTGAACATATACAGGAAGAATGCATCAAAAGAGTTGTTGAGGCCTTGTGATACAAGGTTTGCCACTTTTTATATTACTTTGAAAAGAGTTGTTGAGGAAAAAGCGAGCCTAAGAGCTATTTTTTGCAACATTGAGTGGGAGAGATCTACCCTCTCAAAAGAAACTAAGGGGAAAAATGTTGAACAAATAGTGCTCAATAATGGCTTTTGGGAAAATGCAAACAAGGTTTTAAAAATTTGTGGCCCAACTGTTAATGTGCTCCGCATGGTTGATGGTGACAAACCTTGTATGGGTTTTGTTTATGAAAGCCTTGATCGTTGCAAAGAGGCCATTGCAACTGCTTTTAACAATGTGGAAGCTGATTACAAGGAGATATGGGATTTAATTGATCATAGATGGAAGATGATACATAGTCCATTATATGCAGCAGCATGCTATTTGGACCCTATATTGTTTGGGTTACCAAGACATAGGGATGAAGAAATCATGAATGGACTTATCCAGTCTATTGAGAAGCTAAATCCAGATCCAGAGATTGCAGGTTTGATCAGAAGTCAGTTGAGGGCATACAGGTTAGAAGAAGGGTTATTTGGAACACAATCAACAAAGTATGATAGGAGCAGAAGTGATCCAGCACTATGGTGGGAATTTTATGGTTCAGGGGCACCAGAATTGCAAAATTTTGCAATTCGTATCTTAAGCCAGGGAACAAGTGCATCAGCATGTGAAAGGAATTGGAGTTCCTTTGACCACATTCATTCCAAAAAAAGAAATAGATTGTCATCTGGAAGATTAGAAGATCTTGTTTATGTTCGTAGTAACTTGCAGTTGGCACTGAAGAATGTGGCTAAAGAGTCATCCAATTCTTCTACTCCGTGGATTGATCCTGTTCCAAATGCAACAATGGATGATGCTGATTTGTACATTGATAGTGACATAAACACTGACAGGGAATTCACTGATGAATCTAGTGCTGAAGCATCTAGCGGATTCACAGCTCATACTGCTCTTGATGACATAGAACTTTTTGATATAACAAGTGGGCAACAGGAACATCAAGAATAAAATTTGTGTTCCTGTTTTAGATTTCTAGTTTAGTTTTTGCATGAACAATTTTCTAAAACTGCCAAGCTACTTTAAAGTTTAAACTTTTGAGTTTATATATAATTATTTCCACTGTTTGCTTGCTTCAATGATTCAATCTAACCTAAAAAGGAGTGGTGATTTTAATTTTTAGGACTGTTTTCAGCACTTGCTATTAAAGTTGACTGCTGTCATAATTTATAAATGATAAAGGTTCTTGGCAATTGGCATTGGTTAATAATTTCCAGTTTGCTGAAACTTGAAGAAACAGATTTTGGTGTTTACCAGGCTTGATGTTTATGTTGGCTAGCCAAGACTTTGGTGTGACGTTTTCAATGCATCTTTATGTGGAACTACATTTTGTCAAATTTACCATGAATTGTTTGTTTAATTTCACAATGTTGCTGCCAGCTGGAGACGTGTAAATCTTGTTTGGATTTTCCCAAAAGTCTGAGCTTTCTAAAATGCCTTTTTCACCCTGCCCAGTTCTGCTTTCAACATGATGAATACTGGAGAAGTTCACTATTGCTTGGGAAGATGAATGGAAAGAAATATGAGCTCTCATTTGTTTTATTATTTCATATCAATCAGCGGGCATATGTAAAAAGCACAATCAAGAGGTTTGGAATGTATAATTGGAAACCTGTTCCTACGTTTATGGAAGTAAGATTAAAACTAACGTGTAAGATGTGCCACCAAAATGTTGAAGAGAAGCACAAAATGTTAGTGATTGCTTGTCAATCTATAGCCAATAGCCTCATGTATGTTATGGCTTGTAACTTCTGCCACAATCTCCTGAAGGCTGAGGCACTGTTATTTTCAGATGAACATGGAGAATCATTACATTTAAGCATTGAACTGCTGCTGTTTTTTTAGAAACTTTTTTGGGTGTCAAATGTTAATGCATTCATTCATCTTGGAATTAGGTAACTTCCAGACTTTCCAGTCATAGACTTAATGTTCAATTTAGTTGTTTTATGATTTCATAAGAAGAATACTATTATACTACAGTCTACAAGACTACATCACTGTCATATGAAAATTCAAAACTGTTATGCCCATTGCCAACAATCCTTTTGAAAATGCTCAACTTTTCTAGCCTCTGTTCTCTTGCTAAGCCATTTTTTTTTTGAATTTGACTTTAAATTGATTATATATATATATATATATATATATATATATATACATTTTTTTTCGAATTTCTATATGTCGAACTTTATTGACAAAATTTTAGTTGCCGAACTTTATTCGAATTTCATGGTCGCCGAACTCGAACTCGAACACGAACTTGGTGACTTAGGTCTTAACGCGTGTATATAGATGCACATTAGACAGTATCCAATCTTAGCCCTGAACTGCCTTTCAAAAGAAAAACCTTATATCATGCCCTCAATTTGCTGTATGTATGCTCCAAATGTGCAATGGTGAGCCAAACTTCATTAACCCTTCAAAGCCTTAGACCTTCCTCTTGAAATCGACAACCTTCACCTTTGCAACATTTCAACAATTACTAATCATGTATCATACCTCAAGTGTGCTGATATTAAGTATGCTACTGTAGTGCCTGAAGATGTCTTCCTCTTGTTTATTTGGGGTAGCATCGGATGTGCTCTAGCCACGAAATTTGGTGGAGAGGTTGGGGCACATGAGATCTCCAATACCCAGAAAGGGTTTGGGCATATTCTAAACAGATTAGGAGATATTAAAATAATTAATATTTTTAATGGAGTGTTAAAGTCTAAACTTAGGGAAAATAAAATATTATTGTGTATTAATATGAATCTGTGTTAGAATGGTCCAAAAGACATGGATCAAGCCAGATCTAATCTTAGTCGTTGATTAGGGACTTAATCTCGGCCTTTGAGATGTCAACAGGAAAAGTATAAGAGGAGGCTTGAGGGTCAATTGGAGAATACACGAGAGTGATCAATCATTCTATTCTCTAGAGCGGGGTTTGCTAAGAGAAATGGAATCAGTGATCGGAGAGCAACTGAGGGGCATTGAGTATAGAGAGACAGAGAGGCAAAGATAGTGCCAGGAGAGCAGCAGAGCAACCAGAGAGAGAGACGTAAGAGTAGCCAGTGCTCACGCAGGGCCATGCAAAGGTAGCTAAGCGTTGCATAGAGCACCAGAGGGGTCAGCATAGCTGACGCAGAGGCTCAGAGAGCTGACGCAGGGCCTCATGAGGCTGATACAGTGCCAACGCTGGGCTAGGAGAGGCTCACATAGTCCAGATTGGGCAGACGCTGGGGTTTTTGGGGAAGATTGGTGTTGAGTAGCTGTCGGAAGGATTATCCGAGGTTTCAGCTAGTAGATTTGTCAGAAACTGAGAGGTATTACTGCCAAGGAAATTCTCTGTTGGGTAGGCCAGTTTCGGCACCCAGACTGTACTCCGATATTGCTTCATAAGAAAACCCTCGGATAGCTGCACCGGTTTCCCACATTGGGTTTTCCCACATTGATTTTCCCAGTGGAAAGGTAGAAGATATATGACGATTAAACACTCAAATTGAATACTTAATTCACCAGATATAGTTGATTCGTGCAGAATAATTCTACAGCTAAACAATATATATTCAAGAGATGATAGAAGGGAACAATTTAAACGTGCAGAGGAACTAATTTAAACACATTGTTCAATTAGCTAATCTCCATAAACATTATAAATCTGCAGCGGGCTATCAGGGAAGTTAATACTTATCTTAGCCCTACCCTAACTCCTATGTTACCTTGAATATATGATGAAAAACATAGATGAATATACCAGAAAAACACACATGGACACAAATGTTGTTAAGACTGAAGTTAGAATCCTTTGATTATCTAAAAAGCTTTCAGAAAAGTACAATAATGTCTCTCGATTATCACAAGGGTTCAACTTTTCTTACTTCGAATTGCAAAATATTTATAAAGTGTAATTCAAAAATATCTAATCTAATACAATCTTTTACAAAATGAAATCAATCTTATCCAAAATTATTTGAATACATCAAACTAATACAATGCAAAAATCGATTTTCTGAACTAATTTGCATAATCAACACTCTATTCAAGGGTGTTGTTGGTAACTGCTGTCTGAAAATCTGTTTCTGCTCTTTATGCTCCTCCTTTTGCTGTACTTACCCTGTCTATGCTGTACTGCTGCCCTGGAATATTGCATTCAGTTTTACTCGATGAGCTCGATTAACTTGTCCCATCTTTTGTCATCTGGAATGGATAATTTAATTACTTTCCTGTATGCTTCATCCACCTCTGTGTACTTTTCAAAAGTTGGCCTAGTAATAAATAGATGTTGAATTTCATGCTGGATAAATAAATCATATTCTAGGCCTTCAATGAATGCTTTACCACTTATGATACCTTTTACTTTAGCAAATTTTGATCTATTTGCTGGTATTTCATGTAATCTATGCTAGTAATTTTCTAGTGGACTCAATTGGTCACTAGAATATCTTAGAGGTGGAAGTCCCTTTTGCCGTAAGATATTCAATTTCTTGTGGAATTTCTTTACCTGCACTTCTAAGTTTTGACATTTATTTTCTAATTGTACATTAAATTTCTTTTAGTCAAAACTTTTCTGACTTCTAGGATTGTGTCAGTCCTATCTTCAATTCCTAATTTCTCCAATTCTTCTTGGGTCTTGGAATTCAACACTTTGATTGTCCTGGTTGCCTCCCTGGCTTGTGATCCAAGCCTTATTTAATCTTCGTTATGGCTGACTTTGCTCTTCTTACCAGTTCTTCTTGTTAAAAAATAATCTCGATAGATGTCCAGAGCTCTGTTATGGTTGAATTGATGTCAACCCATATCTTCTCCATTGCTTCAGATAATCCGTGTGCTGTCAGTGATTAATCTTCATACTTTTCACGATGTTTGGTTAGCTTGAAATTTTTCTGTATTTTAGATATATATACATTACCTGTTTTTATTTTATTCTCCTCCATTTTCTGCAGTGTTGCTTTCAGCTTCTCAATTTCCACATTCCTTAGGGAGAAATCTCCCATGGCCTTCGATAATTTTTCTGTTGCTTCCTCGCTGACTGTCTCTATCTGCACTGTAGATGTCCTTGCACTTGTGTTAAAATTGGCAACTAGGGCCAAACTCCATGTGAGTCATCTTATTAATGGGAACTGATATTTTTCTTGGATCCCTCTCATCGAGAGGTGTAGGATTGATCTAAAGATCATCTGATTCCGATAAGTATTCATGGAGTTATGAATTTATTTGTGTTATAAGACAATTCGTCAAGGTTGGCCAACAACTAAATAACACCCACATGTGCTCAATGTTTTAGTATAAAAGGAGATGACTTGAGAGTCATTTCACACACACTTCTCTCTTTATTTCTCTCCACTTGTTTTGGGTTTTAGTGTGAGAGAAATCTAGGAGAAAGAAGCCCTAGACACAGTCCTAAAGAAGCCTTAACGATGTCCTAAAGAAGCCCTAGACGTTGTCCTAAGGTAGCCCTAGACGCAGTCCTAAGGAAGCCCTAGCCGCAGTCCTAAGGAAGCCCTAGCTGCAGTCCTAGAATACCCTAGACGCAGTCATCTAAATGAGGTCTTTTCAAACTAGGGTAGGCTGCATTTAAGTCGAAATTCTAGGCCAGATTTGAGGATGGTTAGGGGCTGTTGTGTGCCCTAACCAGTACTAGAAATTACAGCAGTAATGAAGTGACAAACAACAACGTTTGTATGGTGTATTGGCAACAAAGGAAGATGGGACAGTAAGGTCACATGGTGCTGCAAAGGAAGATGGGACAACAAGGTCACATGGTGCTACAAACACAAATGGGACAACAAGCAATCATAGGAGCAATAGTCACTAACAGTGGGACAATAGTGCTAGGAATGTGACAACAAGGTGACCCATGAAGTTTGAATGCATGATAGTGCAACAAGATGCATGGGTAGCATGATAGCAATGATGGCATGATAGTAGCAATGTTACAATGACAACATGATAGCAACAATGTTACAATGATGGCATGGTACAACAATGTAACAATGGGTCAGCAGTAAATGCATGCTAACAATGAAACAACAGGGTGGCAAGCATGGTGGAACAAGCACATGGGACAGTATGGCAAACATGGTGCAGCAATGGCACATGATGGTACATGATGCAGTACAACGATGGGTACAATCATGATTGATGAAGCATGATGAGATGCAGCATAGTGCAATGATAGGTGCAACATGGTGATGGAGTAACCTGGGAGAATCAGTTGAAGCAGCATGTCTTCAATTCAGTTCAGTTACCTCATGTATCATCTACTTAGAGATGATCTATGCTCTTATTTAGATAAGTCAAAGTGTTGACTTTTGTTGTAAATGTACTATCTCTCTCTCTCTCTCTGTGCTGAACTATTGAAGAACATATAAGAAGAATTGATCAAGGGTTTCCCCACATTGGGGTTTGTCCTTGGCTAGCACCACATCTTGTGTCCTCTTGTCTTGGCTTGTCTTCTACGATCTATGTTTATGTTCTATTTGCAATTTACTTTAATGTTGATGTGATTGCTAATCTGGAAAAGATATTGAGCTAACTGTGAAAATTGAAATAAATTGCTCTAGGCATAGAGCACACCTAAAATTAACATGGTATTAGAGCTGAGGTGAAAACAAAGCCCAAGCAAGAGTGGAAGAGCAATCACCAAAGATAGTTGGGAAAGGACAAAAGGATCAATGGATTCCTCATCCCTCTTCAAATTCACTAATGGTGAAGTCGAAGCAGAGAGCATTATCAGTATGGCATAGCGGAAGCTTCTGATGGCCTACCTAAGGATCGCTTCAATGGGAAGTTCGGATCTAAGGGATGAAGGAAAGGCAAATGCCTTGTTTGTAATAAGTTCAACCATTATGCGAAGGGGTGTCTGAATGGTAGGGACACATCACTTGATGATGATAACAATCATTCCAGGGACATTTTCAATGATTGAAGGAATGACAGGTAATGCAGGTCATCAAGGAAATATTCGACTCTTCAAAGAAAGCAAGGAACCCCAGGTATGAAGAATCAAATGTTGTTTGGAATGAGATAAAGAAGCATTATCTTATATGGGCCCTCTCCTTTAGACTCTTTGGGAATCTGGCTTATTGATTGTAGTGCTTCAAGGCACTTCATCGGATAGAAGGGTGATCTTTCTAATTTGGTAGAGATGGAAACAATCGTGGGATTATACTTGGAGTTGATGCCACTTATCTCGGAAAGGGTGTAGGGAATGTTACCCCTCAATTGGATGAGGGTAACTCGATTCATTTACAAGAATCTCTTTTATGTACCTGATCGCAAGAAGAACGTGGTGTTCATTTCAGCAATGGAAATCAAAGGTTTCAGGGTAGCATTCATCGATGGAAAGGTACGTGTTTGAAAATGGAATTTTCAAAGATGGTTTTGAGTTCAGGGTTGGCAATTTGTATCAAGTTACAGGATGGTCCATTGGTGACCATTTTAGTTGACGCATCTCATGTATAGCATCGGAGGTCTACTTATTATGGGGTCCTACCCAATGTGAGTCGGATGGTGACAGGGATGCCTGAATTCAAGAAGAGCATGAAGGTACATGTCTGAGATGTACCGAAGGAAAATCGTACAATGGGACCATTCCCCTCATGTAGCAATTCCACAGGTTTGGAACAACCCGAGGGTTTGAGATTCAAGATAGGTAATCTCATGTATGCAGGTGGAAGAAAGCCCTCTATGGCTTGAAGCTAACACCCCGGGCTTAATATGAGAGGATTGATAGCTGTCTGATGAAACTGAGATTCATTAGGAGTGAAGCCGATCCAAACCATTGCTTGAAGGTTGTGGATGATAGACCTCTCATACTGGCACCTTATGAGGATGACCTCTTTCTGACAGGTGCAGACCCTTTCATTTGCAAAAGTAAGAGGGAGTTGGATTCCGGATTTGGAATGGTGAACTGCAAGCCCGTGACTACCTTAATGGAGCTTAACTTTCAGAAATTATGTGGTAGTGATGCTGGACTAGATTTGGGAAATGCCTTTGAGTTCCATAAAATCATTTGCATTGATGTTCTTGGTGAACTTCCATCCAGATACATGTTTTGTGGTTAGCATGTTGGGCTCATATTTTGGTTGAGCCTCACTAGATTAGTGCCAAGAATCTTCTCAGATATCTTCGGGTCACAATCTCTCATGGATTGAGATACACTGTCGGAAATATGAAGCTGCATGATTATTCGAATGCTGATTGGGCAGGGAGTGTGGAGGATCTCAAGAGCACTTTTGAGTGCTGATTCTCTTTGGGTTCTGCTTGATATCCTAGTTGAGTAGGAAGCAAAAGACGGTTGCTTTGAGCACTGTTGAGACCGAATACATAGCTACGAGTATGACCTCGTGTGAAGCTGCCTGGTTGCGGAAGCTCTTCAGTGAGTTGTTTGTACACATGATGGATACCACCGTGATCTTTTGTGTCAACTAGAGGGGGATTCGACTATTGAGGAATCCCGTATTCTATAATTGCTCCAACATATAGACATCAAATACTACCTTGTCTAGGATATGGTACATCGATGAGCAAGAAGGCTCCATCGCATTGAGACTGATGTACAGGTCGCAGACATTCTGTTGAAGCCCTGGGGAAAGGTCAAATTTGTGACTTTCCCGAACGACTTGGAGTCATTGAGAGACCCTCTTATGAGGGTCCTGCATGATGCATGCCTTGAGCTCTGGGAGCTCCGAAGGGCTTGGGGTACTTCTTGGAGCAACATGCGACCATAGGTCAACTCACCCTCCCCTAATGGTGCCCTGTGTACACGGTGAATGTTTCAACCTTCCAATGTGATACCCCGTGACGACATATGGATAGGATGAGTGGTTCTCTTGTCGAGACATCCTACTCATGTAATTTGGGACCATGGGAAGTACCTCTCATTTGGCCAGTGAGTAGGGAAATGGGGCTAGGGACCATAGTAGTACTATCGATGGATGCATCGTTGTATATACCGTACTCCCTATGCTAGGAGGATCTCCATTGATCTGGGATCAATATGAGTGGTTTGAGACACTCTCTTGTGATATTGATCTGGGATCAGTATGAGTGGTTTGAGACACACTCTCTTTTGATATTGATCTAGGATCAATTGGAATTGACTTCGGGTTAGTAAGAGTGGTATGACACACTCTCTTCATGTGTGACTGACTTCGGGTCAGTAGAGAATGGTATGAGACATTCTCAATCAATTCTTCTTCTTCATGGTTCAATAGAGCAGTGCAGGGCACTAATGGCAAACATAGTAAAGTCTGGCAGATGGATCAACGGATGGAGTTCTCCCTAGTAGAGAGGGAGTGTTAAAATTGGCAACTGGGGCCAAACTCCATGTGGGTCATCTTATTAATGGCAGCTGATATTTTTCTTGGATCCGTCTCATCGAGAGGTGTAGGATTGATCTAAAGATCATCCGATTCCGATAAGTAATCATGAAGTTATGAATTTATTTATGTTATAAGACAATTCGTCAAGGTCGGCCAGCAACTAAATAACACCCACATGTGCTCAACATTTTAGTATAAAAGGAGATGACTTGAGAGTCATTTCACACACACTTCTCTCTTAATTTCTCTCCACTTGTTTTGGGTTTTAGTGTGAGAGAAATGTAGGAGAAAGAAGCCCTAGACGCAGTCCTAAAGAAGCCCTAACGCTATCCTAAAGAAGCCCTAGACGCATTCCTAAGGAAGCCCTAGACACTGTCCTAAGGAAGCCCTAGGCTCTGTCCTAAGGAAGCCCTAGCCGCAGTCCTAAGGAATCTCTAGCTGTAGTCTTAGAATACCCTAGACAATGTCATCTAAATGAGGTCTGTTCACTCTAGGGTAGGCCGCATTTCATAAGCGAAATTTTGGGCCAGATGTGAGGATGGTTAGGGACTGTTGTGGTGCCCTAACCAATCCCAAAAATTGCAGCAGTAATGAAGTGACAAACAACAACGTTTTTATGGTGTTGGCAGCAAAGGAAGATGGGACAGCAAGGTCACATGGTGCTGCAAAGGAAGATGGGACAACAAGGTCACATGATGTTGCAAACACAAATTGGACAACAAGCAATCATAGGAGCAATAGTCACTAACAGTGGGACAACAGTGCTAGGAATGTGACAACAAGGTGACCCATGAAGTTTGAATGCATGGGCAGCATGATAGCAATGATGGCATGATAGCAACAATGTTACAATGACACCATGATAGAAGCAATGTTACAATGATGGCATGGTACAACAATGTAACAATGGGTCAACAGCAAAGGCATGCTAACAATGAAACAACAAGGTGGCAAGCATGGTGCAACACACACATGGGACAATATGGCAAACATGGTGCAGTAATGGCACATGATGCAATACAACGATGGGTATAGTCATGATTGATGAAGCATGATGAGATGCAGCATAATGCAATGATAGGTGCAACATGGTGATGGAGTAACTTGAGAGAATCAGTTGTAGCAGCATGTCTTCAACTGAGTTCAGCTACCTCATGTATCATCTACATAGAGATGATCTATTCTCTTATTTAGATAAGTCAAAGTATTGACTTTTGTTGTAAATGTACTATCTCTCTCTCTCTTTGCTGAACTATTGAAGAACATATAAGAAGAATTGATCAAGGGTTTCCCCACATTGGGGTTTGTCCTTGGCTAGTGCCACATCTTGTGTCCTCTTGTCGTGGCTTGTCTTCTGCGATCTATGTTTATGTTCTATCTGCAATTTACTTGAATGCTGATGTGATTGCTAATCTGGAAAAGATATTGAGCTAACTGTGAAAATTGAAATAAATTGCTCTAAGCATAGAACATACCTAAAATTAACTTATCTGTTGTTTTGTTTCCTTCAACAGACTTTCCATATCAGCCTTAATTTTCTGTATTTGGACGTTCTGCTCCACAATCATTTTCAACATGTTTTCTTTCTCTTTTTCTAGCTGCCCTACTTCTTTAGCTTGTGGATGTTCTGTTGTAGGTAGCTTTAACTATTTTTTGAGCTCTTTTATATCTGAATTTCTTCTTTTGGTTATTTCTTCAGCAACATTTACATCACTAGGATCCACTCCTAACTTGATCACCAAATCTTCCATCCCTTTTATTCTAGTATCCTTGGCTAAGGAAGACATTTTTTCTAATTTAAGTTGTGAATGAATATTATTCAAGGAGGCCTGCAACTTAGAAGCTGCCATGGCTGAACTTGTTAGTGAGGAATAAATCATCTCACTTGCTTGTTTGTGGAGATCAATTTGAACTATGGGGTGTATCTTCTTAGCATCAAAGGAAAACACAGAAGCCTTATAGTCATCTGCACTTTTAGGAAGTGGTGCTTTGGGCTCTAGGAATGCCAATTGAAATTACCCTCTATCAAGGTTTAGTGTAGATAATAGCCCGTGTTGAGTGGTGGATGACTGTTTCCAGAACTCAGTACAAGTAGAAGCTTTTAGTGCCTCGTTCTTTCTTTTCATCTCTCTAAATCTAGCAAATATATTTTGTTGTCCTGGAGATGGAGAAACAAGAGCCGTAGGAGAATCAATAACTATTTTTCTAGTTTGTTGGAATGAAAAAGCAGGCTTGCCGGATAACACTAATGTAGTTTGTTCTTCTGAATTTCTGCCTTCTGATGACTCCTCTTCTATATTTATTGATTTTCTTCTTTTGAAAACTTTGAAACTGTAATGTCCCTTCCTGAATAATTTTGTCACAGGTTTAATTTCCCACAATTTTGAATAGTTTTTGGTGACCTTGGAACCTATCCAATTTTGACTTAAGGAATTAGGAGAGAAAGAAGGTCGAATTATTTTGTTAGTGGAATGTGGGGGCCACCCACATAGGAAAAATGCACTTGGCTAAGTGTGGAGTTCGAATAGCCTTGGAGGGGAAATCGAAAGGCAAGGAGGAGGGGCCCACATGGGGAGGAAGACCGACGAAATTATAACTAGGAGGAGCTCATCTTCGCAAAGGGTCTTTTGTCTATTGAACTCACTTTTGTTGCTCAAGCTGCTTAGCTGGGTCACTCGCTGTTTAGCATCGAGTTTTCCAAGCGGAGAACTCACCCTTTCTTCGGGGGACTTTGAGTGCCACCCTAGGAAGGACAAATCGTACCACCTTGGAGGAGAGCTGGAGAGATTTCAGAACTTATCTTCTAGCCTTTGGCTCAGCTAGTGTGTCTTTCTGGAGGACGCAAAAAGGGAGCACACAGGGGTTGTTTTGGGGGTCTTCCGGGCAACATTTGCCGGGAGAATTTTGGCATTGGGGCTTCAGTGGAGTATCAGCATTTTGGAGGAGTTTCAGAGCAGGAGATTGCCCTGAATGAATGGTTCCCAGGAACTTGGGAAACCCCTCAATGCCATGTTGACTTGCTTAGCATCCTCCAGCTTCTCCCCATCTACTACAAGCTGATCACAATTTAGAGTGATTTTCATGAAGTAATTCGTAACTGTGTTAGATCTGGACATCTCTATAGATCTGGTCTTGTTTCTCCAGATCATCTTCCTATTATTGTTCTCACTTTGGTAAAGGCTTGCCAAGGCATCAAATATCTCCTTGGCCGTACTCTTTCCAGAAATGTGAGGAATCATGTGATCCTTCGTTGCATTCAAGATTACTTGCTTGGCTTTAACCTCCTTTTTTCTTGGCTGCCAACTGCTGTGGATCTGTTGACAATGGAATTGTATGCTCAATAATATCCAGAGACATTTTCCTACAATAGCAATGTATCCCTAGCTTTCCATGACAAGAAATTTGAGGCTCCATCCAACCTGTCCTGAAATCTAAGACTTGCTGCTGTCATCTTTCTAGATCTAGAAAAACTGCCTACAAATGTGCTTAATCCTTTAAGCACACAGTTAAAACAAAACTGTTGGTTTTTGGATCTAATAGATCTGCTGCTGTAAATACTTGGAGGCTTCAATTAGAAACCAAGCTCTAATACCATGTTAAAATTTTCTCCCCAAACCCTAGGAAGAATTTCCTTATGATCTCAATCACACTTACTAATTTTTAATTTTAAAAAGAAATTTCTGATCATAGATTAATCAGACAATGGTTGGAAAATAAATCGGCAGAAGCAAAATAATTTTCCAAATACACATAATTTTTGTACCCTTCAAATCAATTTTTCATTAAAATAATTCCGAACTTATAAGGGCTTCCCACACTGTGAAACCTCACCCAGTGAGAAAGATAAACTCCACAGCAATCTGCTGGCTGTATTGTGTGTGGCCATATAGCCCTGTATGGTTGTCCTGTGCCCTCCTTTGCTTGTGACTTACTGTCCGTATGGTGTACGACTGAGTACGGCCCATTGTGGAAATCATACAACCGAGTTCTTAGCTGAATTGTGTGGCTGACTTCTCCTCCTACATGCAAATGGTATGGCCTCTCTCTACTAGATAGGATGGCCTCCATGAATTTGCTGAGACCGATTTCCTTGCTGAACTTCAATTTTTCCTTCTATATTGGCTTGCACACTGAGCAAAATCTGTCACTCTGTGCAACTGAGTCACTGTATCTTTCACTGTGTCATTTCCCTTCTACATTGTCTTTATAATTTTGAGTTAGTCTCCAGAACCCTAATCACTCATTGAGATCAATGGTTGAGATTAATCCCAATCTCACTGGCCATCAAAGGTGGAAATTTATCTAGATCACCACTGTCATTAAATTACACTTTATTAGACTTTTCATAACTTAAATTTAAAAGGTTTTTCACTTTACTAATTTACTTTAATAAAGTGAAGTACAAAATAGAGAGGACTTTGGACAACTTAAATACATGTTTGACACAAAACCTATGCAGAAGTTTCTGTTCGAGCTACTATTATCAACATTTATATCTTGTTTATTTTCTTCCAGTAAATAGTGTTCAATGCTCAAAGGACTATTGGATGCAGTGCCATTGAAACATTGCTTTTATTTCAATTTTTTTGTAGAAATGTACTTAAGCTGCCTTTATAAGTAATAAATATGAATCTCTCAATTTATCTTTGGCTGCTGTTATCTAGGGAGCTCCTGATGCTGTCTTTAGCACTGCTGTTACATCGCTGAATCCAGAAGATGCACTTGATCCGAACAGGGTCAAATGTGTTGTGAATAAACATGGTTATGCAATCTACTTTTCTAGGGGCTTAATTCCATTCAACAAGTAAGTTTCTATCACTCAGGCATAACTTATATAACTCAATTTTTTATTTCTCGTTGACGATTGTATTCTTGGCTGGATATTGTGTGATGAACTGTTGTTTTTTCTGATGAGCATTGTGCTTCACTTTCTGCAGAACAGGCAAAGTGAATCCAAATTTTCCTTACCACCTCCACCTTGGTATTCAGGTAGTTCATGATCTTTTAGCAGTCATATCATTGTTACATAAAATGGCAATTGCAAACATGTTATTCAAACTAATTTTCAATCTCTTAGGTTTTGAAGCAGTTCTTCATACTTATGATTAGAAGAAATTGGCATTATTAAATGATGCTTACAATAATGGTGGCTTTGGTCCAGAGCTATGATGCTAAATTTCTGGGAATCTACCCCCATCTTCATCCAACACCTCTTCAACTTGAAGAAGATTTGGAACAGCTAAAGGTGCTTGAAAATGGCTATAAGATGAAGGTAACATATGACCAAGATGGGAATCATGCTTGATTTTTTCTTTACTTAGACCAGAAGTTAATATTTCACCCTGTGCAGAATGGAGTGTTTCATTGCTGATTCTGTTTTCAATCTTTGCCCCTTCCAAAAACCAATTTGCTGTGCTGGTTAAGTTTTCTTCTGTTATACTTTCTTGCTGTGAACTTTTTTCCTTATAACTTAAAAGACATCTGGTAGTTGACGTGTTTGGTTCGCAGATTGCTAATATATGTTCAAGTGGTGAATGATAGTGATTTCTCTTTTTATGGTAAATTCTTTGGAATAAGGTGAAATAGTGTACGTAAGTGCAAGGGCTTACTATGTTACCAGAAATGAGAAACAAGAAAAGAGAAGGTAAATGGAAATGAAAGAAGAAAGGGAAGTTAGAATGTTTCAGGGATAGATAATGGTACTCTGTCTAACCTAGGGCCTTTATGTCTGGGCTCCCTTTCTCCTTGAGTACACATTTATGAGAAATACATAAACAATTTCAACTATTGAACAATGAAAACAGTGATATTTCTACTAAATAATTCATATTAAATCACATATTTCATAATGTGAAATTATGAATTTTGCAATGTAAATCATTGAAATATTGTATTAGAAGGGTATTTTCTTGTATCACTTGTGCCCCAAAGAAATTAGTCATGTTTTTGGTTATGGTCCAGTTTAGGGCAGTATGACCCAAATGTTTAATGGAAGAAATGGCCCTTCTGATTTGTGGCTCAGATGTTGAATTTGAAAAAGGATAAGAGTTTCAAAGTAGCTTGAACAGGTTACTTTTTGATCAAAATGTACCTTCTTTTGATTTTTAGGGCTTGAGGGTTTTTCAGGGGTTGACACTCTAGGGTGGTAGTCAAGCATGTTGAAGTCTCATTACCTATTCATGCCTCGAGAGAACAATAGGAGAATCAAATTCCATGAGGGAGGAGTTACTTGAGGAGAAGTGTAATTCATCCCAAGAATAGAGAGAGAGGTACATTTGTCTTGAAGAGTTACATTTCAAATTAGGGAGAGAGGGAGGTACACTTAGACATGATAGAATATTTGGTGAGAGTTACAAATCGAATTGAGTGAGAGAGTTACGAGTGCATTTAATGAGGAGTTACACTTTTGCCATACATTGAATTAGTGGGGGAGAGTTACATTATTTTAAGTGTGGAGTTACTATTTTATTCCAAGAGAGTGGTTCAATTTGCCAAGTAAGAGATTCTCAATTTCATTGACTTATTCCATGAGACTATTGAGAATTTGTTTTTATTAATCCAATAAAGGTGAATGACTTTAGACTATTTTATAAATAATAGTATCATAATAATAATAATACTAGTAAGGATAAAATGCTAATCCTTGACTTGTATAATTATGATTGATTTAATTTTAAGGTGTATTCCATATGTCGAGATCAACCTTCATCATTTAGACATGACTTTCTATTTTCAGAAAGTCACTTCCAAATTGAGATGCGACTTACTATTTTAGAAAGCCATATTAGAATTGTTAGGAATGAAATTTGATTATAGGTGGTTCAAACAGAACTGAAAGATATGATTTCTTCTAGGAGAAATTCATTCTTGAGCTGCCAAGTTTTAACAATGGTTCCTATGTCAAAAGGTGGGGAGAACCCAAGCTCTAATAAAGATGCAAATCCAAATCCCTTTGCACTTAGTAGGCATGTTTCACTCGCTCTCCAAAGGCTAGCTTCAATGTCCATGACATTGTGGGCACACCTTTTGGTAGATAGAGTAGAATAGCATCGGTTTGATTTGGGTCAATGTCAAGAGGTTGCAGAACCAAGGGACTGTGGTGCTGTGGAAATATTATCTTTTTATGTGCAAATAAATGGCTCGAGCATCGACCTTTCGCTACCTCAAAACCCCAATCAGATTTTGAATAATACGTACCGTGTAGGTGCCATTTCAATGATCTTGACTTTGTGTCGTAATGGCGTAAATTGGCACCATAAGTGCTTAGGAAAATCACAAGTCCAAATGCATTTGACATAGATTGACAATGAACTATGAATCATGGCGAAGGAAACCTAGGCGTAATGAATTTTGCCACTGTTTTTTTTACAATGAGAAACCTGGCTTTCCATTTTTTCGATTTTGGGCACATGATGACGCATCTTCGAGACCCTTGAGAACTCGAAGACTACCAAACATACAGAGAAGTCCAATAACCTATTGTTTAGGCGGACACTGCAAAAGTAGTTCGTAGGAGGAAATTAATGTGAAAAGAATGGAGAAGTGAGTGACAAGCATAAAAATGGCAGGGTAACGCCATGACGTATTGCATCTAGGGAAAATTTGAATGCATACCAGAAGATGCAAAGTAGGGCACTGTCAGTGATAGGGAAATTGCAGAGCTTAGGGTTTAGGAATGCACACAAGAATCATGAATCGACAAGCGTGCCAACACTCTCAGCACAAAGGGTTCATGTTACAAGCGTGCCAACTCAATGAGACAGAAACAAGCGCGGAGGTTTCCTAAAATGGGTGCTAAAAAAAGTAGAAGGAATTTGACATTGACAAGACATTGTTTCAACTAGCAATCAAACATAGAGAGAAAATAGTTCACATGGAGAATGGATTAGATAGGAATTATGTTGGTGGAATAACACACCAAGAGATTGGCAACGTATCTCTACGGGAATTTACATTAGACAGATTTTTGACATGTCAACGAAATAGTTGCAGATAGGGCTAAGGAATGCCAATTTTTCGAGCAAGTGCAACTATGCATGGGGAAACTCAACAAATAAAACTTGCTCCACTCATGCCATCACTCTTCATTGCTGTAAACAAGGCTAGTCTGTGTCCTTTCATTCTCCCATGACAATCACCCATATTGCAAAAGGAGGACCACAAAAATTGTGGTTCACAATCTTGAAGCCCACAAAACTCGTGGCTCTAATACCAATGTTGGACACACAAAAATGATAGGCAAATTGGATAAATCATGTGTTCAATATTATTCACAAGATATACATATTAACACATTTTGTGTGACCACCAGATTAAACTTCCAAAATCTCTTGAACTTATTATGACTGATGGCCTTCATTTGAGGCTTTTCACCTTCCTCTCAAGTGAATGTGCCAAATTTACATAACCCAAGAGGATTATGTTTCCAAAAATATTTCACAGCTCTATGTATAGAAATATTCTTATTTCTAATTATATGTTTATTAATTAATTTTATTAAGTTTTTAATATTTATATGTTTTGAAATATTGTCAGACCAGGCAGTGACTCCTCGAAATCAATTCACATCTATTCATTCAGGTTGATCTTTGTTATATACATGAGGGAGAGACTGTTCACTTCATCTCCCGATGACTATTCATATTTCTTATTATTTATTTACATCAGTTACACTTATTCACCCAATCTTGATGATTAGGTGTCAACAAATATCATGGTTATGAATATGAATCATTATTATTTAAATTTATTTTAATATGAAATGTATATTAGCAATTTTTTCTCAAAAAATTTATTTGTAATTTTATTTATAATTTTTTTATTGTAATGCCCCTTTTCGAATAATGACTGCAGAGGGTTCGACTTAGTAGCCTATCTTGATTCCCGTAGGCTATAGTCAAGAAAGGGGATCAATTAATTATTTAATGTCACGAAGGGGAAAAGACAACATTTCTAAAGTGATATTAGATAATTAAATTAAAAATGAAAGTGACCCATGGTATTTCAGTGACCCATGGTAGGGATCAATTAATTATTTAATGTCACAAAGGGGAAAAGACAACATTTCTAAAGTGATATTAGATAATTAAATTAAAAATGAAAGTGACCCATGGTATTTCGGTGACCCATGGTATTTAGGTAAGTAAAGCATATAAAAAGAAGATAGGAGCTCATTATGGGGTATATGATTAGAATATTGTGAATTGAATTCATAAAGCTCTTGTGGTGTGTTGTGTAAGAGGAAACCTTAGCAAGAATCCAATTTTGGCGGTGAGAGTATCCACCCTAGCTAGTTAAGATTGGTTTCAGTGATGAGACTTATCCACCCTAGCCGATCTATGGGGAGGATCACTCATGTTATCCGTAAGGTTTTAACGAGGAGGAGGATGTATTTTGCAGAGATTGTGGACAACATCAGATTATCCATTGCAACAATTCTGGAATTTTCTAGGTAGGTCGAATTTGACTGCAGAAGGCCGAATTCTTGCTAGGCAAGTGAAATAATTCTAGAGGGTCGAGTTTCTTGTGTTGCAAAATCAATGGGAAACTTAATTAGATGACTTCTCTTACTTTGATAACTGCTTATGATGTATTTTTACTTAACTTGATTAGCTTCTTCTTTCTCTTGATTATTATTTTGTTTGCTCTCATCAAACAACTACCAAAAAATGAAAATTAATGAGACAAGAGGACACAAAATATAGGCTGCAAGCTAGGGCCAAAACCTCTCCTCTTGAGAGGAAAACCCACAAGAATGATTCTCTTCTTATAGAATGTTCAAATGACGAATTCCAAGACCTAAGACTCTTATCAAAGACCCCTCCAAGACCAAGCCAACTTTCCTTCTTGATAAGCAATTTTGGCCTAGCAACTTCTAGCAACTTTGACCTGGCAGCGTCTAGCAACTTCAATCTTGCAACTTTCAACAAATTTGACCTAGCAACTTCCAACAACTTCAACTTCCCCAACAAATTTCTTCTGCAACTTCGACTTCCCTAACAATTTCTTCTGCAACTTCGACTTCCCTAGCAACTTATTCTACAATTTTGGCTTCCCCAACAACTTCTTCAATTTCGGTCTAGCAATTACTTTAGAAACCCTAACAAGAGAGAGAGAGGTCCAAAACTTTGATCTTGCTTTTCTTCTTATTTTCTTTGATTTTCGTCCTTTTCCTTTTGCTTCCAGCTACTTTCTTGAGGAAACCGAACTTGCTTGTCTTCTCTTCAAATGCGGTCGAGTTCCTTCTTATATATAGTCTTCCTTGGAGGTCAAATAATTGTCCATGAGGCTGACTTGTCTTGCTAGTAGGTCGACTTGTCCTAATGTAGGTTGACTTGTCTTGGAGGGGGTCTTTTGACTTAAAAAAATTCTTTTGACATGATAAAATATGTCCAATAAGGTCATTAACATATTACAATGACTCTTTTGACTTCATGACAAATACCTAGAAGCACTCAATGGGTGCTTGACATATAAATAAATTTACCTTGAGCATGAAACCCATGCATCAAGATTCAAGAATAACAACAATAGATTTCTTTTTCTCTTTACATCAAATACATAAGATCATGATTACATTAGACATTATGAAGACCAAACCTAGTTACACATTTCAACACGCCCTCTTAACTAGGGAGGTATTCATAATCCATACAAGGTACTTGGACATTTTCATATTGAAGAATTCAAATAAGAAGAGTCGGATTGGTAATCCATCTCATAAGCTATTTTCTCAGCTTATACCAGTGCATCTCATCATATTAACCAACACTGCCACATAGTAAGGCCTTGACTAACAACTCTTTCTCTTCACAAGATGATAACACAATGCTGGCGAGACAATGATTAATAGACACTCTTCATCATTGTCTCTCAAGGCACACAACCCATTCGAACGTTCACAAGGTATGTCCTTTTAGGACCATTACGGTCTTGGAATAACACATCCTTAAGGAATTTCCTCTTCGACTACTCTTGCCTATTGGATGCCCTACCACATCCTCAAAGAGTATCAGAATCAATCTTAGATGCTTACCCGATCCTCCATTTTTTCTTCATAACATGAAAACAAGAGTGATGTGTCTATCTCTCCCTCTCAACTAGGGAGGATCGACATATTCCTATAAAAGGAATACTGCCAAGCTCCCTTTTAACAAGGGACTTTCCCAAGCTATCTCTCAACTAGGAACTTGTTTCCAGCAACAACTATTTTCTCTTTGGTGGAGATCATGGTACTATCAGCTGCTTGTAGGGCTCCTCTTTCTGCATCATGTCATGAACTTCATCTTCTTCATTATGGAGTCTTCTTCATCATAACTTCTTTGTAGGGCTTCTACCATCTTTCTCCATAACTTCCCTTCAATAAACCATAGGGTTGAACCAATAGCCTTTGTCATCCATTGGGAAGTGATCTTCTAGTCCACATTCGACTTTCCTTCATACAACTACCTCTTCCAAGTTATGTTTCTTTCAGGATATTCCATCCAATCTCATGAGTATATGTTGTAGGTGACTTTCTACAACCCTCTTTTGGTAGCCGTATAATAACCCAACCAGATGGTTTCGAAAATCAAAATGAACAATAAATCAAGGTAACCTTTTTATGATGGCCTTTTGTCATGACATCAACTTCTTGCAGCATCAACATCCTGCATATGTATGAATCCATCTCCAAGACACATATTACCAAAGTTTTCCATTTCCATCATACATATTAGGGTCTTCATACCTTCTTTGTGGAGATTGTCATACCTATTCCTCTTAGATATCAGATGTTGAACACTTATCTTATCTTATAGATGCATCTTCCCACGAACTCTTCTTTCATTTATTTCACTTATTGCTTTCCTCAGGATTTTCTTTACATAGTTCTTTCAACATAGGAACCATGATTGTCAACCACCTCATATTCCATATGAGGTCATATTATGTTGATTTCATGTTACCAATATGTAGAAGAGTTCAAGGCACATTGTCTTCATCCCTTCATGCATCATTCTAATGGAAGAGATCCATTTTCCTCAGCCATGTTATATGCAATTATATGATACCATGACTTTATCTATCAAATGTATACATACCTTTTCCTTCTTCTGGTCATCTAGACTTCCTTCTAGCAACTTCCTTTTCTTGCTTGAAGATGGAAGTACTTCAACCAACTCAACATGTTGCACATCTTCGTCATCATACCTTACCAGTGGAATCCACACAAGGTGGAATATGGACTATCCGCAAGGCACTTGCTTCTTCTAAGTAGAGGTGAACCTTCTTATAAAGATTCTAGTCGAAGATCTTGATGATCCCCATTCTGCAAATGCTCCTTTATAATAATGATGATGTATGATGACCTCTTTTATCTTTTATCTTGCTAGATGACTTTGTCCAACCATATATGCTACTATTTCGGTTGTGTTTTCATGCTTTGTAATGACCCATCTTTAAAATACACATATTATATGCTCCTGAATAAAAAAATAAAAAAAATAAATAAAAATGATATTAATAAAATAGAATAAGAATTAAGTATTAGTATCAATAATTAATTAATCTAAAGTTCTAAAGTTCATATTACAAACAAACATAAATAAAGTAAAGGTATACATGAATATCAAAAGGGCAAAGAGACAACGAATATGATAAGGTACATATCAGTGTTAAAAAGTTATAAAAGGATACGTATATGGTTATATAGAGGTGTAATAATATTATAATAACCATAACACATATATGAGGGTTAAACATTATAAAACCTTAATGCTACATATGAACACCTGTAACGGGAGGATGACTCACGCCCATGAGGAAGCTGTCACCGCGGGAGAAAGCGGTGGAGTCGCTGGTGTACAGGGCGGCCACCGCTAAACCCAGCTATAAAACCGCAGATAATGGGTTGAGAACGGGGGGAAGAAGAGAGCAAGAGAAAACCAGGAGGAGAAAATCAGGAGGACAAACCAGGAGGAAGAAAATTGACCATTGGAAGAGCTTTAAGCAGTCCGAGGTTCTGGGCACGGGGGACAATGAGCTTCTGTTGAGAAGCTTTCTGGATTGAGCAGCCAGGGTCTGCTTAGTCTGGTTGGGTGGAATTGGTCTCCCAGAAATTGGATCAGAATAGCCGCAACATCATCAACGACACCAGTTCAGTAGCAGTTCAGGTAAGTACAAACTTAAATTCTTTACGCTTCCTGTATTTTAGTTTTGGTCATTACATATGGTATCAGAGGGTTTTTTCAAACCCTTCGACCTCATCGGCCCTGCGTTGTGGTCTGTGTATACTTCACTTCAGCGTACCAGTAGAGAAAACCCCATCGTCCCAATTCTCGAATCCCCATTCCTGGACGAGAAGCTGGTTTTGCTGTAGATTCTGAATAAAAACCCTGTCAGATTTATCCAACAACCAAGGTTAGACCACGTCTTGGGAGCTGCCTCTCGTATTTTTCTCCTTGGATAAAATCTGACTCTCTCTCTCGCATTTTGTCGTTCAAACCCTTCGGGACCTCACATGCCCTACGCTCGTGTAAATTTTGTGGTTAAATTCTGCAACGTAGTTAAAATTAGAATCATATTAAAAACCAGGGTCAAAAAAAAACCAGGGTTTTATAATAGAGTAAATGGAGTGCTGAAAATTTTATCCGTTGTGAGGATGGACTTCTTTCTGCTTGGGTGTTAATTCTCGTTATTCCACATCATTTCCTTCTTGAATTATGATAGCGGCCTGAAAAACATGACCAAGGTAATTGTTTATAGTCGAAATTGAATTTTATGGGGATTTCGGCACAGTTAACTCAATATCTCTAAGTCTTTCTGCAAGTTCGTTCTTTATTAACTCTACTTTCCTGTGACTGGCTTAGTCTGGACCATAGTTACTAAATTCGCCTAAATCGGATAAAAAAAAATATGAAAATTCGCCAATTTATACCAATATCGTATTATTTCGATTCGGTTTTGAAAGATAAGTGGTTAAATGAGGAAAGAAATGCCTCAAAATCCGCGGTTTACAGAGATAGAAGGATTGTTCATTCACCACGAGCGAATGTTAATGGCGGAACAGATGGAATAACGGGCATGCGCTTTCTTGAGCCAATTCTCTCGGGCAGAAAATAACTGACATGCCATTGGCGCGGAATTGCCATTAAATTTACACAAATACATTATCCAAAGATAGTTATTTCTTGCTATATAAGAAATCCAGCCAATTAATGACTTGTTCATACCCATCATAGATATTTTCGCTCCTTTATTCCCTCACTGTTATGCCACTCGGGCACATGCCCCTAGATAGAATATGAGAACCTCTTCTCTGGTCTGGACACTTCAAAGTAGGTTCCGATTATTATATGCTATCACTTCAGAAGCTCCAAATTCTTACACGCAGACCATTTCGGTAAATAATACGCATTATATAAATGAGTTTTGAAAACCGATTTTCTAATTATGCGTGTCTTTATTACCAAATTCGCTGAATTGGACGAGAAGAGTGTATTATAATTTTGGTTTCATAAATTTGGTGTCTGGGTCGAATCTGTCGGCTATATTGGCTGCCAAGGAAGATGAATTATTAGCCGAGGTAGAATTCTAAATCCTGTACCAGCGTGACACTTGAAAAAAATAAAAAAATTAATATCATAAATTTTTATTAATTAATCAACTGACTAATAGATTTATTATTCATAAGTATGATAATATAATTCATTATGATATGTGCAACTTAGTTTTATTTTTATCAAAATCAAATACGAAATGTTACAAGTACCTGCAACATCTCAGCAATGATAATAATATGAAATATGAATTTTATAAATATATATATTTGAGAGACTCAAATTCATAAAGTTTGTAAAATGAACAAGTTCAATAACCAAGTTATATTCCTTTGTCAAAATAACTTAAAGATCTGTCAAAATTGGACAACTGCTGCGTTTTGAAATATATGTTGCCGCCTTTAATCATGCTCGTTCTCTCTTTCTGATTATACATTGAGTAATGCACAATAGATTGTGTAATATTGTGATGGTATTGGTAGTGCAGTAAAGTGAATAGAAGGTTAGTGCAATAATAGTAATAATAAAAGATTACGTAATAGGTTATAATAATGGATATAGTACAGTAAGAGAAAAGCTGTAAATTAAATAAGAAAGAAAATATGGAGGAATCAGTTGGAGTGTTAGTAAAAGGTGCTAAGGAGGCTATTGTAAGAGGCCAGAATATTTCTTAAAATCAGGGATGTCCAATTGTTTCACCCGAGGATGCTCCACTAACAGACATCAAGGTGTGCCAAATAGGATAAAACAGTCATATTAAGGGAAATGGAAATTCTCAGGTTTCACACAAGTTTTATGTATATTTAAGAGAAATCAAGGTTTGCAGTATTATTAAATACTTGCAAGTGAGGTTGGCAAACCACCTTGCTTTATCTCTTTCAATGGATGTAGTTGTAGTAGATATTCCGGATTCTTGGGGTATGCTCTTGTCCAGAAAGTGGTCTGCCAAATTTAGGAGGTAATATTCAAATGGACTTGTCTAATGCCAAAATCCCAGTTCAGGAAGGAGCCTTTGCCATCCTATATAGGGAGACAGATATAAGTCCTCAAGTTGAAGATGATTGTGATGCTTGGAATAAGTTGGGCTATAAAGATGAAGAGTTTGGAAATTTATATGGCTTTGCAGATTCAACAATACTTGAAGATTATAAAGATAAGCTGTCCCTAGGGAGCATAAAGCTTTGGTGGATTCACTTGCTGTTACCGCATCAACCTTGCAACCTTCATGTGACTTTTAAATGGACAGTTTACTTTGCAAGTAAATTTTAGACCATCATTACTTGAAAACCTTGAACATTGGAAGGTCTTCAGTATGATGCCCAGATGCTTTATTTAATGCTACTAAATATGCTTTGTTGATGCCCAGATGCTTTTGAAAACTGTCTTTACTGATAAAATATCTTGTTATGTACTAGCCATTTGCCTTATTCTTCATAAATAAATTGATCTTCTGTTTTACATTTAGAAAATTCCAAACTTAACGTGATTGGGTTACATAATAGTTGCTCCATATCTCCCTTCTGCTATATTGGTTGAGGTCTGACTTCTCTTATAAAAATTTAGGATCATTCTGTGAAGCATATACAATGTGCAAGTCCTAGAGCTGTTTGAAGTAAAGCCTGATTGCAAATTTTCATTATGTGAAACCCTCTCAACACTGCATCCTCTTTTGCATATTGACAAGAATGTTTAGGATCTATACTTGGTAATAGTGCCTTTGGTCCTCGGTCACTTGAATTTCAAAGTAGGATACTGTAAAAGCATTAAAAGAACCATTTTTCTACCTTGCCTAATCAATTGCAATATGTAGGCCATTGACCTACATTTTATGTACAACTTGACTATTGATCTGAATTTACCCTTCAGTTTGACCCCAACATACATTTATGGTATACTGCTGAACTGTATCTCTTCTAGATTTTAATCATGACATGTCTATGGTAAATTTTCTGGCTAAAGGTCAAACTGATATGGAACCAGAACAATTTTTCATTTATATATATTATAGGTTTAATCCATATCTAAGTAATGTATTAAAAAATATAAAGATGTATGACCTTCTTTAAATGTAATAGCTATATTGAGGTATGACGGGTATGTTACCGATGTCCATTGTAACGAGACATTTAACATTTTCATTTTGTGGATGTTATTTAGTAAATAAGCTTTAGATGTTTTACCTTAGGAGCTAATGACCGTACACTTCTGCATTATTTCATATTAGGATAGAATACCTTGCATTAGGACAAGGAGGTCGCGAGACCACCCTCCTCGACCTCGGTACCAGTAAGATCCGCCTAGCGGATAAAAATAGCAAAACTATACCCGTTTATGAATGTGAAGTTGCAAAAGAAAATTATATGTTAAATCCGATTGTCTACCTCAAAATTTTTATAGAATTTTATTATGTGTTCAAGAACCATTACAATGGTAAGGACTTATGAGCGACGACGACGTGATTGGGCAGCATCACCTCCATTAATGCCGCCACCGTCGTCATCATCATCCCCATCGCCACCCCCATCACCTTTGTCACCACCAAGACCATTATCAACATCAATTGCCCCAACGCCAGAATTGATTGTGATAATGAACTCATTAGAAGCCTTATTGGAGACATTAAAAGAATCAACTAAGGCTAAAACCAAAGAGGAATTTCAACATTTAGCTACCAGTTTAGCGGAACCAAAGGATTTTGAGCCCAGAAGATCGAAAGAAGACATTTCTAGGGAGCTTCATAAAATTAGACTCCCAAAATTCTCAGGAGGTCGAGCAGGTGAACACGCTGAAGCATGGTTAGAAGGAATGAATAGATGCTTTAGGTTAAGAGAATATTCTTCTTTGGCAAAAACAAAAATCGCTGTGTTTCAATTAAAGGAAAGTGCCTTGATTTGGTGGGGAAATCTGGAGAAGCAGCTGCACCTTACATTGGATAATGTCCCTTGGGAACTATTTGAGGAAAGGTTCCACGCCTTTCAACAACAGCAAGCCAGAGCCTTTCATACATTAATTCAAGGAAATAAAACAGTGGAAGAGTACGAGATAAGGTTTACGGAGCTTGTAAAATACATTCACTACTTAGATTTTGATGAACGTCAAGCTGAACGCTTCATATTTGGGTTAAATCCTTGCATCAGAGCCTTGGTAAGCATGTGGAAACCATCATCAGTAGCTGAGGCAGTTGAATGTGGTCGTTATGCAAAAGAGCACCTTGGAATCAAAAAGGATATGGGGCCAGTAAGGCCTTTACAATCAGGATTTCCAGGAAAGACTCCCCGAAACTTCTTCAGAGGAGGTAGCTCGAGGCCACCTTATGGTAACAGGTTTACCCCAAGAAATATAGGGACAAGAGCTCCCATGGCAGTAAGCACTATAGCCGCGGAATCATCAAACACCAGTCCATGGACATCTCGAGGGACTGCCAGTAGAGGAAGAAATTCGAGAGGAATCAACATGAGAGGACAAAGCTCGTTCTCTAAAAATTCATGTCCTGATTCAAGAGGACCAACGCAGCTTAATTGTTGGGGATGTGGGGGACCGCATTTTCAACGTGACTGCCCAAAAGCTTCGTCGAATATATTGCATAGGACTGGAAAGGAACCGATATCAAACAATTGAGGTAATCATAGAATTCATGCAGTAGTCAACAATGACCAAGTAGCGCATCAATCCACTATAGTGGAATCTTCAGGTATTATCGATGGTATAAAACTCAAAATCTTATTTGATACTGGTGCCACAGATAGTTTCATTTCGTCATATGCATTAAACAAATGTGGATTGGCAGCTCGTAGACAAAATGATTTCCATTAGGTGGAAATGGCCTCAGGAGAACTCCAATCCGTGGGCTTAAGTGTGGACCAATGTAAAATTGATCTAGGGGTCTGTATGACTAAACTGAAAGTTTATGTCACAGCCTTGGGAACTTATGATCTTATCATAGGTATGGATTGGCTAGAAGCTCATCAAGCTTGGGTAGACTGTTATGGGAAAAGAATTCTAGGCATGAATGATGAAGGAGAAGTAATCCAAATTCAAGGAATCAAGAGGAAGGTATCTTTATGCTACATATCAGCTATGAAAATGAAGCGTTGTTTAAAGAAAGGTTGTCAGGCTTATGTAATTCAAGAAGTAAGCGAAGGAAAAGGACCATCCTTAGGACAATATCCTGTGTTAGCCGAATTCCCGGATGTATTTCCAAAAGAACTACCAGGATTAGCCCCGGAAAGAGAGCTGGATTTCACTATTGAATTAAAACCAGGTACCCAATCGATTTCTAAAACGCCCTATAGAATGACAGCTCCAGAACTTCAGGAATTGCAAATTCAATTGAAGGAACTACTAGATATAGGGCATATTCGGCCCAGTACATCACCTTGGGGCGCTCCTGTAATTTTTGTGAAGAAAAAAGATGGATCTTTAAGATTATGCATAGATTACCGAGACTTGAATTGAGCTACAGTAAATAATCAATACCCTATGCCTCGAATCGATGATCTTTTCGATCAAATGAAAGGAGCTGCTGTCTTTTCAAAAATTGATCTTCGATCAGGCTATCATCAACTAAGGATTTCTGAAAATGATATTTCTAAGACTGCATTCCGAACACGTTTTGGACATTATGAATTTACTGTGGTACCATTTGGATTAACAAATGCACCAACAATATTCATGAATCTTATGAACAGTGTTTTCCGCGAATATCTCGATCAATTTGTACAAGTCTTTTTAGATGATATTCTCATCTATTCCAAGAATAAGAAAGAGCATGAAGATCATTTACGGATAGTGTTGTCCTGCCTTAGAGAACGTCAGTTGTATGGAAAACTATCCAAGTGTTCATTCTTTCAGGAAATGATTCATTATTTAGGTCATATCATATCAGGTGAAGGGATTTCAGTAGATCCTGAGAAGGTAAAAGCGATCATTGAGTGGCCAATACCGAAAAATGCACATGAGATACAAAGCTTTATGGGTTTAGCCGGTTATTACTGAAGAGTTGTGGAGGGATTTTCCAAAATTGCAAAGCCGATTACAACCCTTGAGCGTAAAGGCGTTAAGTATGACTGGACTGAGGAATGTAATAAAGCATTCTCTGAACTCAAAAGACTACTCACCAGTGCACCAATCCTCAGAGTCCCAGATATGGACAAAGATTTTACGGTATGTACTGATGCATCCAAACAAGGGCTAGGTGCAGCGTTGATGTAGGATAGAGGAGTGATAGCATATGCTTCCAGAAAGTTAAAACCTCATGAAGAACTCTATGCTATTCACGATTTAGAATTAGCCGCTGTAGTGTTAGCTTTAAAGATTTGGAGACACTATCTAGTGGGACAAAGTTTTACACTTAAAAGCGACCATCAAAGTCTACAATATCTGTTCACCCAAAGAGACTTAAATGCCAGACAAAGGCGATGGAGTGAATTCCTAAGTGAATATGACTTCGGGATATCATACATTAAGGGAAAAGAAAATGTGGTAGCAGATGCTTTAAGCAGAAGACCTCGGATATTTTCTCTCATACCCATTAAAGTAGACTTAAGACAACGAGTATTAGATCATCCTATAAAAGACTGCTGGTATTTAAAGGTGAGATCGAGCCTTGAGGGTAAAAAGGCAAAAGAATCTAAATTTGAGGGATATGAATTAGAAAACGATGGGATCTTACGATTCCATGGAAGGATGTATATTCCTGATAATAAAGATCTTCGAGATACTATCCTTGGGGAAGCCCACAGAGCAGTATATTGTGCCCATCCTGGAGTAGGGACAATGTATGCGGATACCAAGAAATTCTTCTTCTGGTCAGGCATGAAACGTGATATCACTCAATTTGTTGCAAAATATTTGGAATGTCAGCAAGTAAAAGCAGATCATTGTCACCCAACGGGTCTCTTACAACCTCACGACATTCTTATGTCTAAATGGGAGATCATTTCTATGGATTTTATCACTAGACTACCTCTTACTTCTCAAAGACACAATGCCATTTTGGTAGTAGTGGATAAATTAACAAAAAGCGCCCATTTCATTCCCGTAAGAGATACTTACGATGTTGCTGACGTAGCTTGAGTATTCATAAATGAAGTTATCAGATTCTATGGAGTACCTAAGAAGATTATATCTGATAGAGATTCGCGATTCACTTCTAGATTTTGGACTTGCATGTAGGCGCCTTAGGAACTCAGCGAAATTTAAGCACTGCTTACCATCCTGAGACTGATGGGCAAACAGAAAGAGTAAATCAAGTACTTGAAGACAAGTGAATGTATGTTATGGATCAGCAATTACACTGGGAGAAGTATTTACCCTTAGTCGAATTCGCATACAACAACAGTTACCACAGTTTGATTGGAATGCCTCCATTTGAAGCATTATACGACAGACCTTGCAGAACACCGTTAAGTTCTAACAGGTTAGAAGATCGAGTGATAATAGGACCAGAATTAATCCATGAAATGGAAGCACAGGTAAGACAAATTAGACAATGATTAAAGGAAGCACAGTATAGACAAAAGAGTTATGCTAATGCTCACAGGATTGATAGGAGGTATGAAGTAGGGGATCAAGTTTTCATCCGCATCAAACCGAATAAAAGTACTATTCGATTCGGAAAAGGGACAAAGTTGTCACCCCGATTCATTGGACCATTTAAAGTCATGGAAAGAGTTGGCCCTGTTGCCTATCGTCTTGCCCTGCCACCTCACTTGCATAGAATTCATAATGTATTTCATGTTTCTGTATTAAGACATTATATAGCTGATCAATCTCATAACCTTCAATGGAACGAATTGCAGGTATCAAACGAGGGGGTCGTATCGGTCGAACCATTACGTATACTGGAACGCAGGGTTCGACAGCTGAGGAACCGCCTGGTGGACCAAGTTAAGGTCCAATGGACAAGTATAGTCCTGGATCAACGACTTGGGAAAATACAGAAGACATATGTCAAAAATACCCTAATCTATGTCAATTTTGAAGAACTTTAAACTATGTTTAGTATATATTTACTTCACTGTAATCAGAGACTCAAAAACACTTTGAATGATTATAGATAAACGTGAAATTTTGTGACATAATATATGTTTAACTTCTGCTGGTACATGGATACCAAAATGATATATGTTGTTGATCTTACTAAATTATAGTTATCAAAGTAAAGTTTAAAACAGTTAAATGATTTTACTTGTGATAGGAATTAAGATATTATAAATCTGTTTTATTTATACATGTCAATATAATCAATGGAGTAGAAATAAGGGAATAACTACATTTTAAATGAAAGTCAAACGACATGCATGGAATACGGCAAAATACATTATACTGTAATGACATAAGTGAATAATACATGAGTTATTTTGAACATGCTGATGCACATTTTACGAATACATGGATAAGTGTATGATTGCAGATAATAAACAGTTACCGGGATGACCACGTGATGACAGAACCTCAGAACAATTAAAGCTCAAAGTGATTCTATTATAGGGTATTAGCCCTAGTTCTACTGGGATGGGTGGAGGTGTTGCCCACCGTTTAACCTCCGAACCTTGAAGTCATGGGAGGATTGTGCGAATCACGCTCCCCTAGACGTGTGATGATGACTGCCGGATGCCTACTGGGAATCAGGTCGGTATAACCGACGCTGTCACCTTAGAGTTTATGAATGGTTAGGTTAGTAAAACTGACGCCATGGCATACTCCAGTAGAGGACGGATAGGATGGGAGCAGAAGAGATTAGGAAGGATAGGATGATTTTAGAATAGCTTGGGGACCTGGATAGAGCAAGCCATGTCCATTAAAATCATAAACCTAAAACTCTAATTTTATAGCCTTTGGATATTAAAATAAAAATTTTAAAACCTAAGAAGGGGGTACTAGTTACTATCATAAGTAATCAAATAAGATAAAAACTCTAACTTCGGGATGAAGTTTTCTAAAGGGGGAGTGTATGTAACGACCCATCTATAAATACAAAGAATGCAAGCATAATAGCAGGTATACGGTACATGCATATGATAGCTACATGTGCATGTGTCGCATACACCGCATTAGTATTTTATACTAAATTGATTATAAGTACTAAATACCATGACCCTTCTGGGAAAAGAAGTTCCACTCGTTCGTCAATATCACGTAATGTATGGTTGAATCAAGAGGACAATATATATATATATATATGCTCCAGAATATTGATAAAAATCATGTTAATAAAATAGAATAAAGGATTAAGTATTAATATCAATAATTAATTAATATAAAGTTCTAAACTTTATAATAAAATAAATATAAATAAAACTTTATTATAAATAAATATAAATAGAACTTATATTAAAAACAAATATGACCATCACATTTAAATTAAACTAAAACCTAAACATAAGGTAAATACACCTGTAAAGGTTTGTGACTCACGTTCACAAAGGAGAGCTATCACCACGATAGAAAGTGGTGGAATCGCTGGTGAATAGGGTGGTCACCGCCAAGGAGAGCTTCATATAGAGATAGACAGGGTTTTTAGCGGGGGAACAAATCAGGAGAAAACCAGGAGAAACACCAGGAGGACAAACCAGGAGGAAAAACCAACCATTGGAAGAAACTTTGAGTGTTCTGAGGTTCTGGGCATGGGGGATAGTTAGCTTCTATTGGGAAGCTTACTGGATTGAGTAGCCAGGCTCTGCTCAGTCTGGCTGGGTGGAATTGGTCTCTCGGTAATTGGAGCAGAGTAGCTGCAGGCATCATCAACTACAGCAGTTTAGGTAGCAGTTCAGGTAGGTACCTGCTTTAAATTCTTTACTGTTTCTGCATTTCAGTTTTTCGGTTCTTACATAACACTGCATCTGGACTGCATCACCCTCCCATCATGCTGCATCGTGCTACTGCACTGCAACTTAGTTACTGAGAAGTAAGTAACTAATCCACCCAACTTTTGACATCCCTGTCAGGCTAGAAACACTCCCGATGCTGAAGCTCCTTCTATCACTAACAAGTGCTCCCTTTACTGACCTCTGCGCTGCTGCAACAACTCCCTGCATCTCACATCGTTGCAAGCCTAACTGTGCCATCCTGCACCATTGCAACACTCCCTTGCCTCTTGCACTGTTGCAGCCTGCTAGCCTCGCTGCTCGACGACTCCTGCACAGTAGCACTCTTCACCGCTTCATCCGCATCTGTCTCTAACGACATCCGCCAGTCTTGCTACTCCTCTTCGGGGCTCTCGTAGCAAGGTATAATCCAAGAGGTTGGGTACCTCAAGGATCCTGCCCCTCATCGCCTGTAGTCCTCCTGACTACAGGTTGATGTCTCCTCCACTTCTTCTCGAGTGGCACATGAGCACTCATGGCACAATCGCCATTCTCCTCGACTTCTTTCTCCACCTTTGCTGGCGCTGCCTTGGTCTTAGAAGCCTCTCCCTTACTCTTCTTCCTAGGACATTAGTTCGCAAAATGACCCAGTTCCCCATAATGGAAGCACTTGACCTTGGAGAGGTCCTTCTTCTTTCTTTTCTCCTGCATCCCTGTAGATGCTAGAGCCGCATCCTCTTCTTCCTCCTTCTTGGTTCTGACCCCTTTGCCGCTATTCCCCGCCTTGGTCACTCGTCTGATCTCTTCTTAACGAAGAGCTGCCCATAGTTCCTCCCAATTCGGAAGGCTTTTTCTACCTAGTATGCTTTGGACAAATACCTCCCAATCCTCTGAGACTATGTTCAATGCGGTCCTCACTATCAATTCTTGATCCGGCATGGCCCCTATGGAGGTTAGTTGGTCACGGATCTCCTTCAATTGACTGAGGAAGACATCTATCTGCTCTCCCTTCTGCATCTGGTATGACTGCCGCTGATTTTCAAGTAACATCTTCCTCTGCATAGAAGTATGCTGGTACAATTTCTTCAGGGCCTCCCACATCTCATTTGCCATATCCTTTTCGGCAATATGTGGCACCACATGATCCTTGATCCCATCAAGGATGACGCACTTCGCCCTGGCCATTTCCTCCTCGTACTTCTCATTTTCAGCTGGGTTAATTGGGCTCGCTATTATTTTCAGGGCAAAGTCCTTGATGCGATATCTGTCTAGAATGGACAAGATCTTGGCCTTACAGACCACGAAGTTGGATGCTCTGTCCAACCTATCCTGATCTCTCAGTGCATTCACCACCATTATGCTGCTCTTCTTTCAACTCCTCCGAGTTTTTCAACTTCCCATTTAGAAGTTCTTGGTTTGACTCCCTCTAAGTCTCGATTTCCCTTCTAGAAATCCTTCTGTCAACGTCAAGTTGCCCCACTCTGATCGTTTGATACTGATCAAGATTCCTTGGCTAGAAATCCGCCTCGACAACAACTTCCTCCACCTTGGTCTTGCCTTGTTAGGTACTATTCTGATCACAGTACCCCACCAGCTTCACTCCACAAACTACCCATAGCCTCCTATGCCCTAGCAACTGAAGGAAATCCCGACACAGCTGAATCAACTCTCTCAGCCAACTGTGTCAACCCTCTTGGCCTCTAAGTGGCTCTGCGTGAGCCTGATTCTGCCTCCCACAGCCTTTGCGTTGGCCTCTCTCTGGCCTAGACTAATGACGCAGTCCTTCTGCATCACTCCTTCCTTTGTTGCCTTCTACACAGATCAACTTTGTCACTTGGGACAGCTAAATCTGCTTCTATTGCTTTGCTAGCTGATGCCTTCGGTTATCCTATGATCTGCAACCACGCTCTCATACCATGTTGGAATTTCTAAGTTTAACCCATTAGAAATTCTTCCAATACTATTTGTTTTATTTCTCCTACTTGTTCAATTACTTTAACAAGTTATTTACCATGTAAATATTGAAAATAAACACAAGTATAGTATCAACATCTACAGATCATCAACTGAAAGAAAACAAGCACACAAGTGACACCGTTATTTTTGGACCAATGTCCCCTAAAAACCCAATGCAGGAAAACTGGTGTAGCTATTTAGAGGGTTTTATTATTATGCAGTTTTCAGAATACAACTAGGGTGCCAGAAATGGCTCACCGAGCAGAGAATGCCCTCGACAGTAGTACCTCTCCTCAGAGACAGATATTCCGGTTGATTAATCACCAGATGAACGACCCCACAACAACAATTGCAGCTTCCACTGCTTTGCGTCACTATGATAGGGACTGCGTCACCCTTCCTAGCTCACCAACACCCAGTCTGCCCCACGAAAATTCTTCTAGCGCTGCCTCTTGGCCCTTGCATCAGCTTTGCTAGGCTCTGCGCAGCTACTGAAGCCTTTGTGTCAGCCCTTAGACCCTCTACGTCACTCACGCTGGCCTCTCCTGGCTCTACACAGCTCCCAGTTGCCCCTGCGTAGCACCTAGCTGCATTTGCGTCAACCTCTCTGGGCTCTTCTCTGTCTCTCTGGTACTAACTCTGCCTCTCTGCTATGTATTACTGCCTCTCGCTGCTGATCACTGATTTGATTTCTCTTAGCAAACCCCGCTCTAGAAAATCAAATCAATGATCACTCTAGTGTGTTCTGCAACTGACCCTCAAGCCTCTTCTTATACTTTTCTCGTTGGTCCTTTAACGGTCGAGATTAAATCTCTAATCAACTGCTACATTAGATTAGGCTTGATCCATGACTTTTGGAACATTCCAACCCAATTTTATATTAATACCCATAAATATATTTTTTCCTAAGTTTAGACTTAGGAACTCCATTAAAAATATTAATTATTTTAATATCTTCCAAACTGGTTAGAATCTGGCCAAACCCTTTCTGTGTCTTGGAGGTCTCATGTGCTTTAGCCTCTCCACCAATTTTCATGGCTAGAGCACATCTGATGCTACAAACCAGCAGAAGATGTATGCTGACCAACATCTGAGTAGAGAGACATTTTGAGGAGGGTGACTTGGTCTACCTTCGATTGCAGCCGTACCTAGAGTCCACACTCAAGTAGAAGGGTGCCGAAAAACCACAACCGAGATTCTTTGGGCCATATACAGTGAGCAGGAGAGTTGCGGAGGTGGCTTACGAGTTGGGGCTACCACCAGGGAGCAGGATTCATAACATCTTTCATGTGTCATGCCTCAAGAGGGTGTTGGGGCAGTAGGTTACAACAGTAGGTTACAACAATCATGGAGTTGGCTCCACTTGATGATGAGGGGCATCTGATCCTAGAGCTAGGAGCCATATTGGAAACCAGAGAAAGGAAGCTCAAGAGTAGGATAGTCAGAGAATATTTGGTGCGATGGAAGAATCTACTAGATGAGGATGCTACTTGGGAGGGAGAGCACATTCTGGAGCATCCGACATTGAAGTTGCTTGGAGACACGCAACATTTGGGAGGGGAGGATTGTAATGTCCCTTCCTAAATAAATTTGGAACAAGGTTTAATTTTGTATTATGGGGCCAATTTTGGAGTTAGTGGACCCCATTCGATGCTATTAGGAAGAAGATGTTTTGTTTTAAAGTTAAGTTACACATGGGGACCACCCAGGAATTACGTACTCCCTAGTTCGATATGCATAGAGGGAAGATAACTTTTGCACGGTGTTGGTCAAGTGGGGCCCATGATGGAGGACGAAATGGAGGGAAAATTCCCCCACGAAAACTATACAAGGAGGGAAACTCTCCTCTTCTCATTCATTCATGAGTGTATATCGATTTCTCTTGGCTGCTCGAGCTGCTTAGCTGAGTCACTGGTTGTTTAGCATGAGTTCTTCAGGCGAAGAGCTCATCCTTTGTTCAGTGGACTTCGAGTGTCACCCTAGGAAGGTTTCCTTCATTTCTTTAGGAGGAGATTCACATTGTGATTTCCAGTCGTAGCATTTCCTTCCTGGTGGTGCGTATTTCTGGAGGATGCAGTGAGAGAGGAGGCCGAGTTGTTTGTGGAGCTAAGCAGTGGAGTTTTACTGTGAGATCTTCTGGAGAAGAGGCTAAGGAGGATTGTTAGCCATTGGGGGAGTTTGGGAGCTAATTGAGCTTCAGGTTTGGTAGTGTGACTTTCGCACTACTTGGGCCAGCACAGAAGCAGTGTTTGGGGAGCTCATTTGTTGGGTAGAGCATCAGCCCTTGAGGTTGATGTTTGCCGTGGAGGTTGGAGGAGCCATTGGGGGTGAAGTTTTCTTACTTTCCAGAATTGGGAGGAAGACTTTGTGGCCATTTCTTGCAAGCCGTTTTGCTGGAGCAGCTTGGAGGGCATAGGCCATAGAGGAGGTCGAATTTGGGTGGTTGGTTCGAGGCCAAACCCTTTCTGGGTTTTTCTAGGTTTTGGCCAAGGAGTTTGTCGCTGAAGTTTCATCATTTTCTGAGTACCAGAGGCGGGGTTTCTTGCAGCTCCTTTCCAGCCAGGAGTTGCTGTAACTAGGATACAACACAGAGCTTTAGAGGAGCAATTGCTTTTTAGCATTGGGATTACTGTCGACACCTGGGTTATATCTAGCTTTCCCTTGAGGCAAGCCCAGGTGCTCTGTGCATACTATTGTACATTGCTCCATTAATAAATAAAATGGCTCAACTGGTTCTCATTTCTGTTGTGTATTGAATATTTGCTGATAGTTCAATTTTTTTGTGCAAAAGTCGAGTTGAATTTTGTATATCACTGTTTGGTTAAGTTTGGAACATTACAACAGGATGGCTTGGGATCTTGGTATTGAAGGATTCTTTCATACCAGGACAGTGCAGAGGTCAGGCACATTTGGGACCCTGGCACATTTTGCAGTGATAGTGGGGAGCAACAGTTAGAGAGGATGCTTGCTCAGACATTGCTTGAGGACAAGCAATGTTTTTGGTGCATTGGAGGAGCTTGCTAGATGAGGATTCTACTTGGGAGGGCGAGCACATACTTGAGCATCTAGCACTGAAGTTGCTTGGGGAAAGCAACATTCGGGAGGGGAGGACTATAATGTACTTTCCTAAATTATTTTGGAACAAGATTAATTTCTATATTTTAGGGCCGATTTTGGAGGTGATGGGGTCCATTCGATTTTATTAGGAGGCTAGACTTAGTAGAAGTTATTTCGATGTAGTTAATTTGTACGTGGTGGCCACCCACACTAGGAGAATACGCATTCCCTAGTTCAATTTGCATGGAGGGGAAATCGATGGTTAAGTGAGGGACCCATGATAGAGGGAAAATGGAGGGAAAAGTGCTCCATGAAATCTATATAAGACAACTCTCCTCATTTCAGCATCTTATCTTTTGACATATTGAAATCAATCTTAGTTGCTCAAGTTGCTTAGTCGGCTTACTGTGCTGTTTAGCACACGATTGTCTCTGAGCGGAGATCTCAACCCTTGCTTCAGTGGACTTCGAGTGTCAGCCCTAGGAGGGATTTCTTCTTCATCTTAGTTCGTAGCAGCAACAGGGAGACAAGTTACAACAACTGTAAGTCGAGTACTAGTAGTAGTGGGAGTTACAGCAGCATGGGGATTGCACAATTAGAGCGTGAGGCACTCCGGGAAGTTGGGGAGACAGGAGCATCCTTTCATCATTTTCAGGAGTATAGAGGGTAGCTACAGACAAGAGGGCCATCCTACATGCAACTCTCATTTCATCACACGCAGGACTGTGTCATCTCCTCCATGACTGCGCAGTCATTGGAGTGAAACTCTTTGGGGCAGCACCATCCGAGGGAGTTTGGGGCTGGGATGTTGGGAGATCATTTGGACCATTTGAGTAGAATTGCTAGAGTTGGGAGAGCAAAGATTGATAGGATTAATCACATCAACATAATTCGAAATTGGATGAGGGCCAAGCTATAAAGGGTCAATTTTTGAAGGTTGGAACCAAGGGAAACCCTTTCTGGGTCTTTTTGGTTTTTGGGCAAGGATCACACTCCCAATTTTATAGAATTTTCTGGGCAGGCCCGAGGGGTAAAACAGGGGTCCCAACTCATCCAACAACTAGAGGAACTAAGGGGAATTTGGGCCAAAATTTTGAGGTCAACATTTGGCCAAATCCTTCGTGGGTTATTCTGGGTTTTTGAGTAGAGGCTGGGATAAATTTCCCATAATTTTCTGAGTAACAGGGAAGGCTTTAACAATAAATCATTTCAGGTAGCAACACATTTCTGGGCAGTAACATCGCAACTCTTGGGCCGGATTACCATCAGATTTGAGGAGGGTGTTCCATTGTTCATTTTGGACTTTTACTAGCTTGGCTAGAGAAAGCCTAGGTGCACACATTCTAGCACCTTGTTGTACAACTCTTCCCATTTAATAAAATGAGTAGACAATGCAGTTGGGTTGCCAATTTTGTGGTCTGATGGTCTGATTTAATTTTATGGTTGTTATTTTTATTGTCCGCTTTGCATAGCACTATTTTCCCTTGTTTGGGACATTACACAACAATTGAGACTGCAACTCCCGTCAAATGGCATCACGACCTCTCATACATGATGACAAGATGGTCTGCATGTGTGCTATAAAGTGTCAAGATGATTCTTCCTAATGTTGAAGAAGTATTGGAATATCTGCAAGATAAGATCATCGCACTCAAGATCAAACATGACTTCTTAAGTCCTAGTTATGGCCATAACTCCTAAAATCTCAAGATTCTTCCCAAAGGTAGAGCCTGCACTGTTGTCCAAGTATCAAGAAGTTTCTGTCAACAGTGTGAAAGCTCTCCTCATAATGTTAACATTGTAAGGAGCTATAGGGGCTGTTAGTCTCATGATGTTACTGAGACAAGATGCAACTGGAAGTCTAACCCCTTCACAAGGTTCCTCCAAGAACTTGTGTTGTATGAGAGCAAGCATGGATGGTTTTAGAGCCCAAATAATTTTTCTCCCTTCTAACTGGTTCACTTCAGAAAGGAGTGCATCTAGCTCATCCAGTTTGAAAAGAACTTTCCATGTGACTCTCATGTGCTTCAAATCTGTCCCAAGTGTAAGGATTTTGTGTCCAAGCTTTGACTCCTTATGCAAATCTCTTGGCTGCTTATGGGTAATAATGGCATGGATCTCTTTTGAGAAAGGTTTGTTAGTCAAACTTAGTTTTTGGTCTATATTAGAGCCCATAAAGGTATTGCTTTGCTGGTTCATGAGGTGTTTTAAAAACTCCATTGTTCAGAAATAACATGACAATACAAGGATTCTACAACAATATACTCACTTAATCAAACATGACATGGCTTAGCAATTATACAAGGCATTAATATGGCCATACAACCAACTCACATGTAACGCAACCTCTTTCCAATGCATTTCTGCCTTCACATGTTGGCTCAATAATGGCATCAAGAGCAACTACTATAGGGATCAAGACTCATAGCACCATACAGGGAGTGGTAGCATATAGTGATAAATGTATGTCAACTATCTCACACACAAATGGACAGGACAACAAAACTAATATGCCAGACCTCGAAAGAGTCAGGAATTTACTTATTGCTAGTGCATGACGTTAAGAAAATGAACTGGAGCAACCTTCTTTCACTTTTAACAGATGAAATACACAGAAAGGAAATAAAGTAATAGAGGAACTTGGGATTTTTATTTTACTGCAACCTCCACATATCAGTCATAGCAGGAAAGAGACCAGTCATATAAATTCAGAAATGGCAGTCCCAAAACTGATACATAATGTGCCTTTGTCCACAGTGAGCGTAGAACGCAAAACCAGAAAATGTCTGCTTATTGGGCTTTAAAGTTCAGACCATACCAACAACATGATCAACAAGAGAAGGAATCATAGCATGCTCCAACTGATGGTAATCTCTAGGAAAACTACATGTTCTTCTCAACTAGTAAGCCCAGTTATTAGTGGTTCTTCTAGCAAGGGGAGAGACGATCCTTCCTCCGCAGACAACGGTCTCCTCTTCATCACAATGAACCCAACAACTTCAGTAAAACTAGCGGCCTCATTCGATCAAGAAAATAAGATCCCGAACAATTCCAGATCGGCCTTTAAATGGAATACAAGCCTATCAACAGTCTAACAATGATAATAGTAGCTCAAACTCTCCCTCGATACAAACTACTCCAGAATGATAGTGAACTTGTGAGTGCAAGTTTGGTGGCTCTGTTATTCACATTTCTATACCATTTCATACTCTCAGGCATCGTGTGGCCAATCCTATTAAATCTATCACAACAAATATATAAAAAAGAATATTGGCCACACTTCTGGCCACATGGTTTCTGTTTCAAACTAGGATAATCACTATCCTGCTGTAGGTATCTCTAGTGCCAATTCAACGTCGGATGCTGAGATGCAATCTACCTTTATAACCTTTTTCAGTCACCTTGTCTTTGGCAAGTGGATTCATGCAAACCCCGAGACAACAGATCTGATTCTGCTCTTCAATTCTAGATTCCATGAAGTTTTGGCCAACATACTGTGATTCAGGAATTTAGTTTCACTGCAAGTCAAGATATGGCGCTTGACCTATTGTGACAATGGAACCAGCAAATGGTGGTCTTGGCAACGGTCTGGCAAATAACAACGGGATTAGATTGTGACCGACCTGATGTTAAAGTAACAGTCAGTCCAATGAGTGCCCTCAAACTCTGGTCAATCTCAATTGCAGCTCAACTACATCTATTCGACCTTGACAAAGCGGTCACCCACTATTTTGACTCCATGAACCCAGTCGATCACTTCTATTTACGTTGACTTTGTTAAATAGTAAAGGTGACCCATACATCAACTTAATTTGCAGTTGATGAATCTGTTAGTCCATACAATTTCCTAGGTTGAAAAGGAAATCGAGAAGGGTAACCTCAAACCACTTCAGCTCGGTAGCTAGCCCCACTGAGCATGAGAGAGATCTCTCAAAGTTTTTTATCAGTGATATGACTTTAAAGCAAATGAGTTTTAGGTTCGATATATATAATTGTTTGTGTGTTTGTGAAAATTTGGATTTTAGGGTTTGCTGGACTACGGTTTGGAGCCACAAATAGGTCTAGGTTGTATGAGTGCAGGAGCAAATATGAGAAGGAGCTAGATATCAGAAGTCATGGTGTATTTAGAATATTGTCAATGTAGTATAGAAGAGAAAATGTAGAAGAAACTAATGAGCATAAGTAAACATGATTTCATTAGCTTAGGAAGACATAAACATAACTATGAAAAACCAGATAACAGAGCTTGAGAAACAAGAATTTTGTATATTTCACTTTAAGGCATCCATAGAAAGAAGAGATATCATGTAGATAAAGATGTTTTAACCTTTAGAAAACAAATAGAATGAAAAACAAACACCTTGAACTCACTGGACTAGAGTTCCTTGAAAATAGCTGCAACTGTCTCTGTATTAGCTGAAAAGATGATTATATGCAAGCCTCCTCCACAAAAAGTTCAACCCTTCTCTCTGAAAGAGAAATGATACATATAGACTCTCTTAGATCACTTGCCCACCTTCAGGAGTCGAATTCCTTGGTGGAGGAACTGACTCCAAGATTCTCTCAATCAACAGGTGAGAGTGAGAAGGTGAAATTCAAACACTTCTTGGAGAGTTTGTTTAGGAGTTTTCTTCCTTTATGAGGCCTAATAAACATCAAAAACAACCTATGATGTACATTTATTCATGCCTACATCACCTAGTCTTGAAAGTTGAAACTAGTGTCATTACATAAAGAGGTTTGACTTTGACCAAGTCAAACTAGAAATTAGAAATTTTACACAGTGAAATTTGCAAATTAAAACACAGAAAAGTGCAGAAACGCAGCGCCGACTTTGAGTTGATTCTCAGGTGCCTTCCAGATGTCAAAATGCAAAATTGAGAGAACGGTCAACTAGCCCTTCAAGTCTAGTTTTCAAAACAGTTTGAATTTTTGAATTTGGACCATGGGAAGGCCTTCAAATACCCATTCTCCCAAGGTCACCCCAGGTGCACAACGCTTGTCAAAAAAAGGTCCAGAATGCTAGTTTTTTGCCATTTTTTTGCACTTTTCTCCAAAACTGAGCCACCTTTGCAAAATCTGAGCAAATGGGTTTTTAGAGGATGGCAAGAGCTTTCCAAAAATATAAACTTTTGTTGAAATAGAGGCCTGAGTAAAAAGCGCAGCGCCAAGGCACTCTACATCTAGAGCCACTGATTTTCTGAATTTAGCTAAAAAATTCTCAAAAAACTAAAAGTGCTCAGAATTTGATCAAAGTTGGCCGGAAGCTGTAAAAATATGTTTGTTAAACCTTTGTAGATGCTTCAGCAAGCATCTCCAAGTTTCTCTCATCCTTTCGGTCTTTTTTTGGCTTCCTTGAGCTTGTTTTCAAGCCGCTTTACCTTGACGTTGGCGATCATGTTTTGAGCCTGGTAGTGGTGCGCCATATGTCTAAGCAACTGATTATCTTTGTTTGCCTTCTCAAGTAGCTTATCCAAGTGTTGGTTCACCCCGTTGAGCCAATACTCCTTGTCTTGATTGATCTCAAAAGCAATTATGTCTTCTAGGTCTATGTCTTCCTTCAAGAAGATGTGTTCTTCCTTTTCTTGCAATGCCTTCTTCAGGCCCTTTGTTCTTGGCCTTTTCCTCTTACCATTCCCTCTTGCTCCTTCAGGCTCGCTTGATTCTATGATTTCTTCGCCCTTGCCAACCTACTGCAATAACTTGACTTGTTCTTTTTCCATGATCAATTCCTTTGCTTTGAGCTGACTATTCTCCTGTTCAAGGAATGAAATGATGTATCTAGCTCTCGCCATATTGACTATAAGCTCCTTGATCTAATAGTCTTTATCTCTTGTCTGTTGCATGCTTGAAGTTTGATCCTATGCCTCTAAATCAACTAGTTCAAACTCATGCTCAACTGTCTTTATCTCTCGCTGTCGATCCTTGCTTTGTTGATGAAGGTGGCTGGGCCTCTTTCTCACCATGAGAAGCAAACACAAGCCTCTGTCCTCTCTTGTACACCTTACTCACCTCATGCTTAGGTGCTTGAGTTTTCCCCACTGATTTGCTAGAGGACCCCACCTCCATTTGCTGTTTTGGTATGCTAGAGGGCTGAGCTGCTACATTGGCTTCATGCCATTTCAGGGCTGTTTCCAAAAAGGTTTCCCAAGCCATACCTTTCTCCGTAAGCTGGTGAAGGACTATAGTCTTGATTAGATTGTGATGAAACAGGCTTCGGTAGTGCTCCTTGTTTTTCATTTGTATCTTTTCTGACATTTTGGAAATGCTCCTGAATAGGTAGTTACACTTGTTGAGTGGCTTTTGAGAGGTGAAATGCATCAGGAGGCAAAAATGATAGGCATACAACCTAGAGAATCTCCCTTCACATGTAAATAACTTCATGATAATCTTCATCAAAGGGGCATATTTCTCCAATAAATATCTGAAAGGCATAGTGGAACATGTTTTTCCCTGTATGGTGTTTTTAAGAAGGGCTTGTAATATTCAAGATCTAGGTTCATTCCCTTGAACCAATACTCACCATTGTCTGGCAGCCTTGTAGCAAGTGAAATGGAGGCCACTGAAAAAGTGAACTCAATACCAGCAATAATAGCTCTTTCACCCTTCAATTGAGTTGCCACCCAATTTGTTAACTGCTCCTGAAAACCCACCTCACTCACCCTTTTGCAAAACTCCAAGCAATGTACATCTTCAAAGCACTGTTTGATGAAAGGATATGAGTTGATTTCATTGCAATTTGATGGCTCATATCTGAGGATTTTCCCTCCCTTATGATGTCTTTTCCTCTCTGGTGAAGATTCTGTCTCCATGATGACAAAAAACCCTAGTAGCAGGAAATGAGAAAAAGTGTGAGGTATGAATGGAAAATGAAGTGATGTGAAGGTGGAGTTTCACAAGATTATAAAGGAGGTTTTGAAAGAGGTGGAAATGAACTTTGGAAGCTGATGAAAATGATGAAAAAGCAGTGAAAGAATGATCTGCTTGCAAGGAGGAAAAACAAAGTTTGTAATGAAAAATGCCCAAAAACCTCTAGGAACGAACTAGGGTTTTACTTTTGGAGAGGTAAAATTCTGCTTTGAGGTTGATTGAGTAGTTAAAATGGTTTACTAAACATGTACACAGGTGTAGGGCAACATTTTACATGTTTAGAAACCAAAAAATAAAAATGGCCATTATCGCCCTATCATTTTCCATGAAAAATTTCACTACAAACCCTAATTTGAAGAATCATTGGCATGAGATGATTTTGAAAAGCAAATGAGGGAGAATGATGGTGTACTTACTTGTTGCTTGGCTTAGAAATCAATGAAATTAAATTTGCAAGCCAAAAAATGGAATTTGGGAGAGATTTGGGCATTTTCTGGACACTCTGCCCCTTGCTTAGCGCCTTGTTCCTGTGCGTAGCGCCTAGTCTTTGTGCGCAACGCCTAGTATCTGCGCATAGCGCCTTGTTCCTGTGCGCAACACCTCAAGATTTTTTCCAAATTTTCCTAAGAAACCGACTTTTTCTCTCTTTTGGATGGGAGAGCTCGATACTCAAGAGTGAATAGGAGGTAAATGAACCAAGTTTGGGGGCTTTTGAGTTTATGTAGGAAAAATTATTTCTCGTTTTAAAAAAGAAATGGGACCCACAAACCTTTGAAAACTGATTTTTCACTTTTGAAAATAGAGTTACCTTTACAACTGAAACCTGAGCTGCCTTTTCACTTTCCTGAGTGCTGGAACTTCTTCTTTTGGAACTTTTTGACCATGAAAACATGATGAATGTGTGACAACTCACCAATCAATACCCAAGAGCTACTTGTCATGCTCTATTCATTGCTGGATTTATTCATGAAAATGATGGACCTTGGAAACCCTAGCGACCTAATGGATGACTTGAAACTAAATGGAATGATGATGATGACTTACACGTTTTTATTATGATACCTCCATAAAAATGTGATAGTTGACCAACATGAGTGAATTTCCAAAACACTGACCTCATTTCTAGACTGACCAAACAGTGACCAAATTTTGCTGTGTAAACCTAGTGACATAAAAAATTTAATTTTGATAGTCTTGACAAGCATAGTAAAAGCACATTTGATCCAGGTGACAGGCTAAAAACACTGACATTAACAGAATCGAACACTACTCTGTATGTTGCGTGTACATAGCGGATCGACCCACCTCATGAGCCACTCGGACTTGCACTATAATATATACCGCTTCTTAGTCTTTCTTCCAACCAATGTGATGCTTGGAAGTTGTGCAAATTGGGAAAATCAACTGTGATTTTAATTATTGCTACCATCGAAAGCACGAAATCCATGGATCGATCTCCAATTCTTATTCAAACACTAAAATGATGAACGTTGGGTCGTTCCTTGATAGAAATAATTTGCCCAATATGGCCCCCACGTATGCCGACAAATAAAAAAAAAATTAATCCATGACTTTCATAAAACCAACACCGTCATGAATTTTTGACTTGGCCCTTTTAAAAAAAAATTCCATGGCTTCCTCAAAATAAAGAATCTTGGCCCCTTAATGTTTCGATCAAGTCAATTTACGATTCTCATTGCTAATGCGGCTCCAATTTTGATTGCTGCTCTCACCGACTGGACGCGGGGCCTTGCAAGAGGAAATCTTCAACAGATTTTTTCATGTATTTTTGGCACTGAATTTTTTTCGAAAACTAGTTCTCCTGAAACCTTTGATTTACTCTGAGATTGTTCTTTAATAAACCCTCAGGCTGGCAAGATGCACAACTCTGATACCATTGTAATGTCCCAAACGAAATAAATTTGGAACAATTTGGGGTTTTCTTAAAATTTGTAGAAAATAACTTTAGAAATTTACGTCGTCAATACCATAAATAATTTGCACAAATTTTCACCATGAAATTAACAACAAAACGATGAAGCATAAATTGCAACTTAAAATGGACAAGAAATATATGCAGAAACCTCAGCCTTATTTTATTAAAAATAAAGAGTACATAGAAAGCTGGAAATGGCTGAGAGCATGGCCACTAGAGAAATCTGCTCCAATACTACACTGGGCCTCCAAAACAACTAAAAATCAATAAACTGCAACGTGTGAACTCTGAATGGATCCACCAAGGGAAGAGATGGGTGCTCGCCCACTCATTGAATTACCCGAGGGTTTCCATCCTAAGGCTAAAGTAGAGAACCGAGTTCTCAAACCTCTCCACAAAAAAATTACACGAATCCAAGATGTCTCCAAATGACCTTCTCCTCCTCTTTTATAGATCCGATGGATAGATCTCTAAGCCTCTAGAAGCATCTTATTTTATTATTTTATTATTATGCTAGAAGCTCCTCCATTGACTTTATCTTAAGTGAATTTATTTTATTTTATTTTACTTAAGTCACTTTCAGCCCATTTCCTCTAATTAATTATTATTTTTTAATTAAATGACTAATTAAAGTCATTTTTGATTAAGAAAAATGGCAAATCACCCACCATACTCCCTTCGGCCACTGGAAGTCACTTCTGAGCATCCCATCCTATAGATCTTCTCGTTCTGGTTCCAACGAGCAATTACACTGAGGTGTTCCATCAATTAATCTCTTCAGAATGCACCTTGAGTGTAATTAACTAAGTTAGGCCCCATACGAATGCTAATTTTTGAAAGTTGTCATAATGCCATGGAACGAAAGGAAAACCATGTGGATGATGAAATATGCCAAGCGAATGCCATTAGATCCCATAAAAACTCCTCATAACTCCATCGAAATCCCTGATGATACAAACCCACTCCACTAACATGACCATCGCTTGTCCCGGAAATCCATCCTGGCTGTACTATGGAGGAAAATAAAAATGCGGACATTACACTTCTAGTGAAAGAATCTCGATGCATATTGCAATTGAATGCTTCACAAGGCATACTCGCTCATTCAAAAGTACATGCACATTGCTCTTTGACGCTAACTATTGCAAGCCAAGGCAAATCCTAAAGAAAATGGCAGTTGGGCCACATTTCCGGATGGGGCTCCAGCGCAGAAGACGAGAGGGCCAAGAGGTTGATACAGAGGTTGATTAGTGAGAAAGTTCTAAATAATGAGAATCAAACCAAATCTAATCTTAGCCATTGATTAGGGACTTAATCTTGACCGTTGAATCGTCAACATGAAAAGTATAAGAGGAGGCTTGAGGGTTAGTTGGAGATACACCAAGTTGATAAAGAATTTGATTTTCTAGGGCAGGGTTTGCTGAGAAATCGAGTTAGTCATTTGTTGCAGCGAGGGGCAGTTTGGTAGAAAGCCAAGAATAAATAATCGAGAGGCAGAGAAAGTGTCGGAGAGACAGCGCAGAGCCTTGGAAGGTTGACGTAGAGGCAGCCAGGACTGATGCAGAGGCTGAGGAGGCCAGCGCAGAAGACACAGAGGGCCAAGAGGCTGACACAGAGGTTGACGCAGGCAGCGCAGAGGGCGGCAGAGTTGACGCTGGGCAGAAGAGGCAACGCTGAGGAATTTTCGTGGGGCAGACTAGGAGCTGAGAGGCAGATGCAGAGCCGTAGAGGGTTACGTAGTCCATTGAGGGTGACGCAGTTCCGGAAGGAAGTTTGGAGTAGCTTTCGCTGTCCAGTTGAGGAACAGTTGAGGTCACTGTGGGGTTCATCATCCTGTCGCTGATCAGTCGGAATAGCTATCTCCGAGGAGAGGTACTTCTGCCAAGGAAAATCTCTGAAGGGTGAGCCATTTTTGGCAACCTAGTTATATTCATAAAACTGCATAATAATAAAACCCTCATATCTGTTGCATTGGTTTTCCCGCATTGGGTTTTTCCGGGAACAATTGTCCAAAAATAACAGTGTCCCTTATGTTGTCTCAATTATTTCAGTTGCTGATCTGTATATATCTGAATGCTGCATTTGTGTTTGTTTCAGTATTTATATTGATAAATAACTTGTTAATTGAAAGAACAAGTAGGAGATAATAAACTAGATAATGCAGTAGGGACTTTTGATGTGTTAGATTCAGAAATTTCCACCTGGTATCAGAGCATTGCAGATCACAAGAGGACTGAAGGCACCAATAGAAATCTGAAATTTGCAGCAGTAGCAGCTGTCCTGAGAGACAGTGCTATTCCAGAGCAGAAGCAGCAAGAGAAGAAGTGATGTAGAGCCTGCGTCATCATTTTGAGCTAGGAGGGCTAATGCAGAGGTAGAGAGGGGCAGATCAGACCTACACAGTGCCTGGTCATCTTTCTCAGCTAGGAAGGGTTGACGCTATGGCCAAGAGGAGCAGATTTAGCCCAAGCCAGGATTGCGCTGAGCTTGAAAGGCTCTGTTTCTTCAGTTGTCGGGGCTTAGGGAGCTATGGGTAAATTGTGATTTGAGGAGCTGGTGGGACACTGTTTCTATCGAAGAAGAACAATGTTTAAGGAGGCGGAGCCAAGGTAGAGGGAATCACTACCTCGACAAATTTCTAGCCAAGGAATCCAGATCCATGTTGCAACGACGCAGGAGGATTGGAGAGGAGTAGTTCGACAGCTTGCCAGAGGATTTCTAGGTGGGAAATTAGGACTTAGAGGGAGATTTCCCGGAAGGGAGTCGAGACTCAGAGGTAGTCCAGAAGAGGAGCTGAAATGGCAGTGAATGGATTGAGGGATCAGGACAGGTTGGACGGGGCTTCCAACTTTGTCATGATCCTGGCAGTCCTGGATCGACATCGCATCAAGGACTTTGCCTTGAAAGTAGTGGCTATCCCAGTTGGCCCAGTTGAGAATGAGAAGTATGAGGATGCAATGGCGAGCGTGAAGTGCATGATCCTAGACGGGGTCAAAGATCATGTCATACCACATATTGTTGAGAAGAACACAACAAAGGAGATGTTGGACACCCTGACCACCTTATACTAGGTCTCTTCCGTGCAGCAAAAGATGCTATTGGAGAATCAGCTGAGGTCATATCAGATGCAGAAGGAAGAGCAGATAGATCCATTCCTTCTCAAGTTGCAGGAGATTCGTGACCAGCTTACATTTGTGGGGTCTACACCGGATCCAGAGTTTATGGTCAGGACTGCCCTAAATGCAGTCTCCGAGGAGTGGGAGACATCTGTCCAAAGTATTTTGGGTAGGGCTACTCTTCCTAGTTGGGAGGAGATGTGGGCAGCTCTTCGACAGGAAAAGATGAGGAGGATGACCAAGGTGGGGATTAGTGGTAAGGGAGCTTGAGTTAAGAAAGAGGAAGAGGAAGATGCGGCTCTAGCATCTACAGGACAACAAGGGAAAAGGAAGAAAAATGACATCTCCAAGGTTAAGTGCTTCCATTGTGGGGAGCTGGGACATTATGCATCCCAGTGTCCCAGGAAGAAAAACAAGGGAGAGGCTTTCGATTCAAAGGCAGCTCCAACTGAGGCGGAGAAAGAGGTCGAGATTGATGACGATTGTGCCATGAGTGCTCATGCGCCTCTAGAGAAGAGGTGGGGAGACATCAAGTTGTAGTAAAGGGGACTACATACTAGGGGCAGGATCCTTGAGGTGCCCAAACTCTTGGATCACATCCAGCTGCGGGAGCCCTTAACAACAGTAGCATGATGACAGGTGTCGGGGGGAGCAAAGTATAGTGGAGCAGCAAGGCAGTGCTTGAGTTCAAAAATCTGAGGTAGCACAGTGAAGGTTGTAGGAGTGCGAGAGGCACAAATGTGTATGCAGCAACGCAGTGGTAGCAGAGGGAGCACATGGTAGCAGCAGAGGCAACTTTAGCTTCATGAGGCTTCTAGACTGACCGAGATGTCAGTATTTGGGAGAAGACAATTACTTACTTCTCGGTAACTGGGTTGCAGTGCAACAGTTAGCAGTGGTAGTGCTAGGGGCAGCATGGGCAGCATGTTGAGAGGGAGCTGCAGTACAGATGTAGTAGTGGCAGTGGCAGTGTCATGGGCAACAATACAGGAAGCAACAGTGCAGAGGATGTGAGGTTGTAGGCCAAGCATCAACAAAGGTACTTGTTGACTACTGGATTAGCACCTGATGATTATGTGACGACTCCATGCCCAAGGATGATCCAGAGGACACTTGTACCATCAGATGTCATCAGTCAATAGAGTTTTTTAACTCTCCTTCTATCTTCTCATCACTTTCTTCTTTGTACCCAGATTTCCACCCTACGGGGAATTGTAATAAGTGATGCTACTATGATGTTTCTTGAATTTGTAACAGGCCTAGGATGTGGGACTCGATCAGCAAACGAGTACACCTTGGAGTGTTTTTTTTATCCGGTTAATTATCCCTTCTTTTCCCTTCTTTTTTCAGAGGCGGATAATTCTCTGGACTTTTTCACTCGTGCACACTCCAAAGCCGAGGGGACGGTTTGAAGATTGAGCCCCTGACACATCTTAGTGTTTAGGGTCGATGTATATTACCATACTAGATCACACGAAAAGTTTCGTGGAATTTGGCTAGGTCTAAGTAGGATTTTTTAATAGTTAAAAATTTCCCGCAAAACGGGATTTTTTAATTATTTTTTATGTAAAGGCATAAATAAGTGGCCTTAGGAGATTTCTGGGGCGTATGACCAGTCGAAATTCATCCTCAGAGGCCCAGCATTCTCCTAGAGCCTACTTTGGGGGTCAAAAATTGACTCAGAGTCCCTCAAAAGGCGATTTTTCAAGTGACAGTGGCAAAATGAAGAAAAAATTAAAAAAAAATGAATAGTTGGAAAAATTTAAAAATTTTTCCAAAGTCAAAATAAGTCAAATTTTGACATGGAAGTCAAGCAGAGGATCAAGGGTGATGTGGCAAGCACGTGGGACCCACCAAAAAGGTTTCAAGTCAAAGTCAAAGAAAAGTCAAAGTCAAAAAAAAAGTCAAAGTCAAACAGGCACCTTTGAGTTCATAAGGCGATGAAATTGTTGAAGCAATAACTTTGATTTAATTTTTGAATGTTATAAAAGGCTGAAAATATAAAGTTAAATGGGTGGGAGGGGGCCCACCTCAGCCCACCAAAATGGATTCCGTACGACAATCAAAATCAAAATTTACGTTGGCATATTCTCAGCATAAACGTGGACAGCAATGATACACATGCCAATTTAAAATACGTGGGCAGTCAAACGGTTCACGCTGGCCACTCAGCAGTTTAACACAATGAAGCCAGCCCACTCAGCAGTCAAAACACGCAGTCAAACGGCCAGTCCGTACGGCAGTCAGGCATCATGTAACGTGTTTCTACAGCAAAGTATTAACGTGGGCAACATGTGCATATTACTACAGCATTTAACACATATATTCCAGCATTACGTGGATAGCATCAAGGTATCAACAGCAAATACGTTGGCAGCCTTTAACCAGCGGTTCGCACCAGTTTACACAGCAGTCTAACAGCAGTCAGCCTCAGCATATTACGGTGGGCAGCATTTTTAAAAGACAGCCAATTAACGTGGGCATATGACAGCAAAATGTGGGCAGTCAAAGAGCTAGTTTGAAGGCAGCCAGTTACAGCAGTTATCTCAGCATTCAAAGCCAATCATACACAGCAGTTTACAACAGTTATCTCCAGCAAATGGACAGTCATAGCAGCCACTTGGAAATTCGTTTTACATTGCGATTGTCTCCCATTGTCCTATTTATATGAGCCTTGGGCTCTTATTGTATATCATAGAACAAGCTATTGGGCGGGCGGAGACTCTGCCGGATTTTGTACTCAGCATTCACATTAATAAATAAAAGTCTTTGGGGTTACTAGCTTCTCTTGTGGTGCATGCTTTGGTACATGAGGTATACCTGTATCGCTTGATATTCATTTTGATTTTCATTTGCTATCTAGTTGTTTTTCATTTTGCCTGAAGGCACTATTGTTTAGGGAGGAGAGATTTGCAGCTATCTCAAATCTCCCATGGGCTTGGTATATTTTGTACACTTGTTGTAGCTTGTCCATTCTCGGTTGAAGGACAAGCTCAACTTGGTCTCTATATGCCAATTCTCTTTTTGCACTAACAATTCGTTTGCAAGTATTTTCTGTGTTTTCAAGGGATAGGTTGCCAGCTCTATTGGAGGGCGAGGACTTCTTCGGCGGGAATAGTCATCTCCAAGGATACCAAGGGTCCCACATGCTGTTCAAGCCAGCAAGCCCATAAGACATCAAAAAGATTTACTCAAGAGGGAGTTTCTTGAGCCCTTAGCTTAGTTTCTATTTTGAAAAGTTAAAACAATTTTTCTCCTTTTCATTTAAAAGCATTTGTTTTCATTTTGAGCATAAAAAGAAATACAAATAAAAATCTTTTCATTTCTGAAAGAGCAAAGTTTTTAAGGCACTGGTCATCTATGTGTTTCATGCTTATCGTATGGTTAATGGCTATTGCTTATATTATGTTTTGCTTATAGATCTCAGATTGACAATCTTATTTAACTCTAATAATTCTCCTAGAACTTTACATCTTAGCTTTTACCTTAACTTTCCATTTAGGGACCACCCCCCTTAGCTAACCTAGGAGATAGCTAAAACGGAGAGAGTTGGGATCAGTGTGACAACCCCTTCTCTGAGTTCCCTGCCACCAACCACACCTTGTGGGGTTGAAGGCTTTTCTCGCTAACTGGTAGGTAGGTGCGGGCGGCAGGGTCAACAGGACCCAGATGGGAAAATGTGAAGAGGGCTTGTAAAGAGCGGAGGGGAGTGAGATATATGGTATCGGGAAGCAGGACCATGCAACCATAATCAAGGTTTCCCATGTAGTGCCCCACTCCTAAAGCAAGTAGTCAATAAAGGAGATCCCATGGGACTAGGATATAGGATTAACCCCTAAATCTGAGGTAAGGAAACAAAAGTATAGTCAAAGCCCTTCTTTCCTCCAAGCCTCCCCACTAATCCATGTCCAAGTGTGCCCAAGAAAAATAAGGATAAGCACCCAGTTACATAATGAAAAATCATACCTTCGGGGTTGGATGGCCCACCTTCAAACATATGATCATGACAGATGAGCGAGGGTACACAATGGCTAGCCCAGGTGGCAGAGAATGGTAGCACATCTAGCTATCAGGTGGCTGCAAAGGGTTGTTCGCTGTTGGCTGAATGCAAAACTAGGAGAAAATTTCTCCTATATGGGTCACCCACTAGCGGTGCGTAACAAGCCCTTCATTTCTCACTTTATTATCATAGATTTTAGTGCTATTCATCATTGTTGTTATAAGTTGGTATGTTACCGCAAATTTATATTTTACAACCTAGTTTGGTTCAACATTGTAATTTCTTGATTGTGTTTGTCTGGGGACCTTCTTCAAGCTCATCTTGGTTGACCTAAGCCTTTAGAACAGCCATGGGACCCTTTGAACTCAAATCTAGAAATTGTCTTTAAATCCACCATAAATCCTAATTGTTAGATCCTCTTCATTGGTGGTGATAACAGTAGAAGCCCTAGAGAGCTATTGAACTGACTTGATTGTTCCATTAGACCCCCGAGATCTACTAGGGAAGACTCCCTTGTGTTGGATTGTCTCCATCACTAAAAGAAGGGGACTAGTTGCTAAGGTGACAATAGTAACTCTCACATTTTACTCATTGTCTTAGTTGTTGAAATATGTAGCTATGGTTGGTTTTCATAATAAAATTATTTATCATTGTTGTATTTGATTTATTATTAGTTGTCAAGCATGTTCTTCATGCTCAAAAAAAAAAAAACAATTATTTGTATTTGTCAAAAGAAAATTTGAATTTTAAAGTTCCTCAAGAAGACCAAGTCGGCACTCCTACATGACAAGTCAGTTCAGCCCTTAAGAGGCACCTATTCGGACCCCAAAGAAGATATATACAAAGATACTTGATCTCCCTCAGGGCATTCGTGGATCATCATCAAGTGATGCATTTCTGCTCTCTTATATAAAGAAGGACAAGGAAAAGGAGGTCGAAGCTAGAAGAATAAGAAGAGTACTTGCACATGTGAAATATTCTCTCTGTTGCTCGCACATGTATCCAGATCAGGTCCGAAGTTTCAGTGATATCCTTCTGAAGTCAGGTCCGAATTCTCCGTGATTTCTGTGGAAGAGTCAAGCTGAAATTCGGCCCTATTGCAGATCCTTTGACCGAAGTTTGTAGAGGGCTGACTTGGCTTCTTGGATGATTGTTGATGTTATCATCTTACTGGTCAGTTTGACTTTGATGTCTCTCTTGTTGAATTAATTCTATAAGGAAAGATTTGCTGGACTTTCCCCTATGTGGGTTTTCCAAGGGTAAAATGTGGTGTTCTTGTGTGGCTGTCTCTTAATGATCTTTATGGCATTTTTGTTTACTGTTGAGCTCCTCTGTATAGTTGCTTTATGAAGAAAAGAACACGAGGAATGGATTAATTTAACAGCCCTAAAAGAGAAATATGTTTTATCTCTGATCTAAAGTCGCAAAATATCGAAGTTCTAGTCAAAGCTCAGGAGGTTCAAGTCTAGATCAGTTAGAAGGCAATGGTTTGACATGGTTAAAAGGAAGATTGGAGTTCTGTTAAGGCATCAGGACCAATAACAGAAGCCGAAATAAATCAGTGTTGTTGCTGGAGAACGAAGAAACCTCAGAGCCTATCTCAATGGGACCGGAGATTATTAAGGTTTAGATAGTCTCCCATCTGAGTGAAAGAGCCAGCTTTGTTTTGTGATTTGACCTTGCAATCAGCTCTTGAAGCTTATACTGTCTTCCAAGTCTCTGTAACCAAGTCTGGAGCTCATTTGAAGGTGGTCTCCAAATTTGTATGCCTCCAGACAGAAAATCCCAGATCCTGTTGAACAACTCATAGAAATCTCAGAAAGGCCGAGGAGTTTTCAGGTGTATGGTTCCCTTATGAGACTTACGGATCTCTGAATAGGTTCTATTATCACAAAAATTGATGAAGAAGCCAAAGTTACTCAATTCCTTAAAGTGCCAAGCTGATGAAAGAAGCGGCCTCATACCTCTGTCTGAGAAAAGCCATCAATTTCCATGTAAGCACACTACAGTAATGAATTGTTCAAAGTAAAGTGTAAAGCTTGAAACGCAGACTTATTCAGAGATCAGCGAACCTGAGGTATGTATCATCAGTAATTTCATTTGAAGTGTTTATAAGACCTCAATGAGATTATGAGACCATGTATGGGTCTGAATAGTCCATAATTGGTTTCGAGTAAAATTTGAGCTTTGAAAGATGAAAAGTTGTGGAATATCTGTGACCAAGTATATTCAGGTTACTGTCAATGACCTGTGAGTTCAGTATTGTCCTGAAGTCATCTTGTACCTTGCACTTTCTACTTAAATGATATATCTTGTATTGCACATGACTGTATTGGCTGACATATGTTTCAGTACCTCATCATAAAAGAAGAGCCAATGTCTGCCCTCTTGAAAACTTATTCTCCAAATCCGAATGTCTGTGGCATGTTCTTAATTGCTTGAAGAAGACGGAAGCCCTATCTCAGATTCTCAGTACATCTGTCACTATATACCGAGTATCTCAGATCTAAATCATTCTCAGGTCTGTCTCATATAGATCAAAAGGCCTCAGATCATCTATCAAAAGGTCCAAAGACATCAGAGCTAATAACCTCTCAAATAAATTTCAGAGAATTCTGATTTGGTTAAGTCAATTGAAAAGGCCAGAGTATTTTTGTTAGATCATATCTCAGTTAATAGAAGTCAACCTTGTTGAAAGACCGAAGTTTGTATCAATGAACCAAATAACCGCAGATCATTCCTTCTAGTCTCTGGAATGATTGTCAAAAGCCCAGGATGATCGAAGCTCCTCAAAAAAAAAAATTGTAAGACACTATACATTAAAGAACAGTTTGTGAACCTCGTGATTGTGTTGTAGCTACCAGAATGAATGCTACAGATGAAGTATTAAAGATTCTCAGTGATGGATTTGTCAAAAGAATGCAGACCTACAAAAACTTCAGAGAAATTTTTAAGAGTCGTCGATGCCCAAGTATGTCTTGAAGAATATATTAGAGGGCTGTGTCAACATTCTGAAAAATGTGCCTTACAAATTGTATGCAGATTCTTAGAAAATCCTTTTATTGATATATAGCATGAATTCAAGCATGACATGAGCAATCTGTGTGAGCACAATAAAATAATAATCAGAAGATGCGAAGTTTGACTCTCCATATCCTTCAGCGTTATAATATGGTGCAATGATAAAATGCTTGTTGAAATATTGGTACCAGAGGATAGGTGGTTCCCTAAGGGTTTGATCTTTGGCCTAGGGAAAAGAGTCCAAAAGAATTTAATTTTTCTCCTAAAATGACTTTATAATTTTTATAAAGTCAAATCTAATTTAAAAGTGACTTTAAGTGATAAAGTTACTAAAGTTTAATTTTAAAGTGACTTTAATAAAGTCAATGTAAAATTAGAAATGAAAAGTGACTTTGGAAATAAATGACCAAGTGGGTTTTTATTAAAGTGGGGTGAATTAAAAAAATAAAAAGTGAGATTTAAATAAGCATTTAATCTCAGCCCTTGATCTCAATCTATTTCAGCCATTGAATTTAGGGATCACCCAAAAGTCACTTAGGGTTAGATTAAAGGAGGAAAAGGTCATTCATTCTTTCATGAGCAGATTGAGAGAGAGAGAGCAAGAGAGCAAGGGAGATTTCT
>APFE031295922.1:0-10463 GCA_000404065.3 Pinus taeda
AATTTATTTTTTTCAGCTTGTTGAATGTATGGTTATGGGAAAGGGCATTTAACTACATGGGAGAAATAAGGAGAAATTGAAAACCGGGGTGGGAAAACAGAAATTTTAATATACCCATCCATCTTTGGTCTTCGGGTGTTCCAAAGCTTGAGGTTGCATATCTTGAACAGCTTGAGGTTGCATATCCTGAACAGCTTGAAGTGTTCCACTATTCAATACATTTGAATGTGTGCAAATTCATGCACACGACACATACAAAATATTGCTACATCACCCTACCCCCCATCCAGGCATCCTCAAATATGGGACTAACAAGTACATCCAGCATTATTATAATTTGGGAGTGCGAAAACAACATCTAGATCAATACTGAAAGCAGACAAAGAAAAATATATATATATATATGTGTGTGTCTACCTAAAAAGCAAGGAAAACTAGATATAAAAGAGAGCATAAGATGCAAGTGCAAAAGAGACTTGGAGCAAAACCAGAGGGGAGAATATCAAGGTCTGCCGGAGCTCGAACTAGAAAAGAAGAGATAAAAGAGAGCATAAGGTGCAAGTGCAAAAGACGCTCGGAGCAAAACCAGAGGGGAGAATATCAAGGCCTGCCGGAGCTAGAACTAGACCTGGTGCTGAGGCTAAAACTAGATCTAGCTGCTGAGGATAATTGAGGGAAACACAATACAGAATCGTTAAGAGCTTCGAAGAGGCCAATGCACTGGCAATTTGCAAATGATATCTTCCAGGGAGGCACCAGACTGAGAAGGCCTGGCTGTATAATACTGGGGAGGGCACCTTACTTCTCCCAGTGCACAGAAAGTTTTATGTTTCAATAAAACATATAAGAAAATTACACAAAGCTGCAATGGGGCCTTGATGACCGGGTCAATGGAAAATTGAGTCACCTCAAGAGCCCCATTCTTGATGTGGTCTGCCCCACTGAACGGCATCTCAAAGACAGACAAGGCCCAGGGCAAGTCTTGAACAATTTTGGCAGAACGGGTAACTCTCAAACCCGGCACCTAAGCCGAAGTAAGTTCGCGGAACGGAATGCATCTCTCAGACTTGGGGCATGTTTCTTCAAGAAATTCGAAATAGTCACAGCAATAGTATTTTGGATGAAACAGAAGATACAAAGCTTAACGAGGTGCTAAATATTAGGATAAATTATTGATCAGAAACTATCAAAAAAAAAATACACACGCAAATTTATAGTACAAAAAAAATAATGAGGATGGCAGAGACGACAAATAATTAGGGTATCAAAAATGAAGGATGAATACAGAAGCCATTGAAAGTAAAGGAGGATGTCAAATATAAATTTCAGGCTGCTGAAGGATGTATGTACACACGTCTACTAAGATTATTAATATTACACTGATCAAGTTTGAAACTAAGGGCAGTCATCTGACATTTATCCGTTGCTCACAACGCAAGGGAAAATTAAAATCAATTCATTCTGGAATATTGAATCTCTTCGCTCAAGTAAAGTAAAAATGATTTAAACCAGCGGATGGTAGCATGAAAAGCAGCACCTCGTCCTCAGCATTGCTGTGGTGCTTGTAAATGACCCGCAGGAAGTGGTAACGATCGAGCAGGGTTCGAATCTCGCCGTCGCTTTCCTTCTCAATAGCCAGCGCCTCCCTGTGAAGCGTAGCGAGCTCGCCTCTGATGGCCTTGTGAAAATAGAGAAAAACCAAAATTGGGGATTTGAGAGCTGAATGCCACACAAAAACCTTCGAGGGATCCACGAAGCCTGCTGACCGTTCGATGGGAGCCAAGAGTCCCTGCGCGTGCTGAAGCCCTGTCAAAGGAGTAGCCATACCGCCTCTAACACCTTAGAAACCAGGTTTTTTGCAACAAAACAAAATTGCCAAATACCATTCCCAGTAATCGGGATCCCCAAATTTCATGAACCTGCAGAGCCGAACGATAGTTATCCAGCCTTCTCAACCGATCTCTCCTTCATCCATTCCTTTCCCTGCTTTTTGCTCTCTATACATTAACAAATTCCCTCCTTCCTCGCTAACCCCGTTAACGTTTTTGGTACCGTGGCAAATGGGCGGTATCCACGTTCACCCGGTATACGTGCATGGATTAACTCTTCTGACTCGGATTTTGCAAACCCCACCTATAACGCCGCTGGCGCAGGGCCACACAAGCTTAATTACATTTCAATTAATGTTCTTAATTCCATTTCCATCGAATTTCAATGAAAGTTCTTAGTTCCATTGCCATCAGATTTCAAACTATGTTCCATGGCGACCATCCCCAGAGATGAATCGAAGGGTTTTAGTGCCGGGCAGTGATTGAGAGGTGAATCAATTGAATCGGTGCTTTAAACTTGTTTTTATAATTTAAATATATTTTAAAGTTATAAGTATAGACATATCTTTTTTAATTATAAAATATTTTTAAAAAAAATCATACTACTTTTTTTTTTATTTCTTATTATATATTATTAATAATATTAATAATAAATATATATTCAAGTCGTCGGCAGGGCTTTTTATTCAAGTCATGGGTAGGGTTGGATGTGAAGAAGAGAGGAATTTACTTAATTCTGACTATGGTGTTTAGGAAGGAACACTAATAAGTGAAAGAAAAATATATTGTCTTTTTTAATGTTTATGTATTACGAAAGACAAAAGAGTTGGAGAGGGCATTATCTTTGGAGGTTCAATGAACACGATTTTGTATTTTATTAAAGAAGGCAATCCAAAGGACAACTCCCTCTTTTGAGTTCTTTAAAGAATCAGGGGGCTGGCAAAGTGTTTATGTTCCACTGATTTCTATTGCATTCTTAAAATCAATAATGTGGAGGATGATACAGAAGCTAACAAAGCTTGCTTGATGGATTAGAGCAAGCTTGAAATCAATGGCACAATTAGTATTTACTCAATTCCCTAATGGCTCTATGAATCTTGGTGTTTGGTCCTTTAAATTTTCCCCTCTTTTGGATATGGGTTTTGAATTAATGTTGTTTTGTCCTTCTCCCTTTCTATTTATTTTCCATCCCCCTCTTCCTCCATCCCCTTTCCTTTCTATTCATCCCTCCTTCCCTTTATTTTTTCTTACAATTTGTTCTTCCCCCCGTTTTTCCCCCTCACTCCCCTCCCCCTTTTTACCCCCTCCATTTTCCCCTTACGCTTCCTTCTCCCTCCTCTCCTAGCCCCTTCTAGTCATTCTCGTCCCCTCTTTCTTTTATCATTCGTTATGATGTCTTTTCCACATGATGGTGTACTCTCCTACAACAGGTATTCAAAAGGTTATCATATAAGGATATTGGATCTCCTTAGGAATTCCCTTGACGTGGCATCTAAATCATTACGTCGTCATGCAGATGATGTTTTTCTCTCCTTGCATGCTCGTATTTACGATGATCCTCTGCCAAAATCTGGGAATCACCCTCAACTCAAATTCATGATGAATTTATTTAATGGTCACACAAGTAATATTAATGAAACAGTGATGTTAATCGTGTAGCAAGACATGTGATTCAGTGTTAAATTGGTCTCAAATCAAGCCTTAGATTCATTCATGATGATGTCTGTTTTATGTAGTTTTTATCCATATAGGTGGCCCAAGAATTGGGTCACTCTACATGTTTTGAAAGCAGTTGTGGCATCTAGACACACCTCCTCCACGCAGCTCTAGGAAGAGTTCCTTTCTAGGGTCTTGGCTCTACCTCTTGCGACTATGCAATTGTGGTTATGGCACTTTTGTTTGTGGGTAATTTGGCGCAAGGGTCTCTCTGGCCCATAGTGCACCTTAGTTGCACCTAACCTCTCTGCTTCAATTGGCATCAAACTATTATGGATCCTCCAGTCTGAAGGTAATTATGAGCCCTTTGTGTTAAGTTTGGGAATTTCCAATATTAAGAGTCGGGAGGGAAACACCAACCCCCCCCCCCCCAAAGTTGGCTCCTTTTCAGTTGCTTTGGGCCTTAATTTGAGTTATATTCCTTATGTTGCCATGTGTGAGGCTCTAGTTCATAAAAAGTTTGTGAATTTCAGGTCTGCATTTTATCAGTTGTCTTCTCTTGGTATTGGGAATCCGGAAAGTTGTTTCTTTGGCTAGTCTAGAGCTTCTAACTGCAAGGGAATTACCATTAGACGACTAGAATCAGTTCCTTGGATTCCATCTTCTATTTTGATTAGTCACTCACTACACACTATCTATCACATTGGGGTATCGGGATTGTTCTTAGTCTATTGTGGTCAATGCCCCAGCCATCATAGTATCATGAATTCCAATTCTAACTCCTCTTTAGTTGCTAGTCCATGCTCTCAATGCCTATCTGGTCATGAAGCTTTACAGAGGGCTAACAATGACCTACCAGTAAAATTTTGTCAGATGTTCCACACTCAAATCAAATACGTTGACCATATTTTGGCCCTTCAACATCAAATTCTAAGGTTGGAAGATGAGGTTGACCCACTTAGGCCAATCATTTCGGTTCTCCAACTCAATAGAGGTCCATCCTTTGTCCAAGAACAACCTTTGGAGTCTGCAATCAAGCTAGTCATCAACCTTAATAGGTCAATATCTGAATTTGAATAATATGTATGCAATGTGAATTTTTGGGTCTAATGGGTTTTTGTAAATTTTGGTAAGAAGTTTCTCAATGTAATGGGTTTTTAGTGAGGATGTTGATGGGAAAGTGTCAAAGATGTAATGGGTCAATAGTTAGTAGGTATCTAATACAATTATGAATCTGTGAGATGTACTTCTTGTGTATTTGTTGTGAATGGGTGTAAATTTAATCTAATTATTACTCATTTATGTTTAAAGATAAAATAAAATCGTGGGCACGACTTTTTAATTAGAGAATGTTATATGTAATGAATGTTTATGTCAACATCCATCATGTGTCACCATGTGGATATGTAGACAAACATCCATTGTGTATCATATGGGCATGTGGAATCATCACCTAACAGTTGAATTTCACTACATTACATGGAAATTTTAATGTTATATAAATGTGGACATGTAGACAAACATCCATTGTGTATCATATGGGCACGTGGAATCATCACCTAACAATTGAATTTCACTACATTACATGGGAATTTTAATGTTTTATAAGATTAAATATGGTGGCTATCAATGATTATATTCTAGATTCATCTTAATTTCAAATCTACCATGTGTCAAGAGGGACCCAATCTCTTTTATGTTGGATGGAACTGCCCACTAATGGGATGTTATCACCAAGATTGTGTGAAGCTCGGTTGAGCTTGGTCACCCCTTGGGATAGTTTAATTTCTCCAAAGGTGACTCCCATCCTCAACTCCTCCCCATGAGATTTGAACCTGTGAAGCTCGATTGAGCTTGGACACCCCTTGGGATAGTTTAATTTCTCCAAAGGTGACTCCCATCCTCAACTCCTCCCCATGAGGGTTGAGCTTGTTCACCCCTTGGGATAGTTTAATTTCTCCAAAGGTGACTCCCATCCTCAACTCCTCCCCATGAGATTTGAACCTGTGAAGCTCGATTGAGCTTGGACACCCCTTGGGATAGTTTAATTTCTCCAAAGGTGACTCCCATCCTTGGACACCCCTTGGGATAGTTTAATTTCTCCAAAGGTGACTCCCATCCTCAACTCCTCCCCATGAGGGTTGAGCTTGTTCACCCCTTGGGATAGTTTAATTTCTCCAAAGGTGACTCCCATCCTCAACTCCTCCCCATGAGATTTGAACCTGTGAAGCTCGATTGAGCTTGGACACCCCTTGGGATAGTTTAATTTCTCCAAAGGTGACTCCCATCCTCAACTCCTCGCCATGAGATTTAAACTTGTGAAGCTCGATTGAGCTTGGACACCCCTTGGGATAGTTTAATTACCACAAAGGTGACTCCCATCCTCAACCCCTCTATTTAAGATTTGAACCTATGACCTAGTGGAAAATAAATTACACACGAACCAAATGATCTACAACTCACAAGTTATCAAATAATCATAACTTTTTAAGTAAGCATTTACAATGAAACTTACATTTTCTTGATAGTCCTTAAGATAATTTTTTATTTTTTTGGGGAAAATTGCATATATCCATTACACAAAATTTTAAATTCTTATCATTTACTTCACAATTTTTGGTTTAAAAAAATTAAATTTATCAACTACATTCCTTGAGAGTGGTCCACGAATAAATGAAATTTATAATTTACAAAACCTTTTTTTAATTTCAACACATCAAACACAATTTATCAAGATTCATTTACATTTATTCAATTATAATTACAAGAATCAAAACATTGAAATAAATAAGCTATTTAATGTTGGAATTATCATTAAACATACATGTTTGGAGAATTAAGATTTTAATATCAAATATTTTGGTAAACCCAATATATAAAATGTTGTAATGTCATTCAATTATAATTACAAGAATCAAAACATTGAAATAAATAAGCTATCTAAGGTTGGAATTATCATTAAACATACATGTTTGGAGAATTAAGATTTTAATATCAAATATTTTGGTAAACCCAAGATATAAAATATGTTGTAATGTAATTTAAATGTTTGTATTTGTTTGTATTTTATATAATTGGAAGATTATTAAATTACATATTAAATAAGGTCGCATGGTTTCTTTGTCTTTTAATTTAATAAAATATTTTAATGTCATGATGTGTTGTATGTACTCTAAACAATAATAATTTGTTGAATTGAAGCTTTTATGATTCATATCAAGTTTATGAGAAAAAGTTTAAAATTGTAAAATAAATTATATGAATCCTTGTTTAACATTTTTTTATTAATTGTTTTAATATAATTGAATATGTTGATTTTGAAGATAATGATAACAAGTTAATATTATTTATTTAATATTGAATGATGACAATTTTTTTTATATAATGCCCATATTATAGTACACATGTCATGCCATTAGAGTATAGATTGATATAATGAGAGTTATACAAATTGTACACATGTTATTTTTACATATTTCTTTCAAATTTATATTTTTTAAATTAATTTTTGTAAATCAAAAAATAAAACCCATAAAAATTGTTTATTCAATACTTTATACCATTGAGAAAATGAAACTTTTGAATTTAATTACAAACCATTTGTGTTTATGGTACATAGTAATTAATATATAATGTTATTTTTCAAATTATTTATATTTATTGTACATAGTAATTAGTGATAGAGTACATAATAATTAATAATAGAGTACACAAAAGTCATTTCTTGCCATCATTACACAATAAGAGAGGAGGCATTTCAACCAGTCATATTTGAGATAAATAGAACTAAATTTTATTTAAAAATAATAAATTTAATTTCATAATGTTAAGCTTTAGATAGATTTTAAATTTTTTAGTCAAAGAAAAATTAACAACAAGTCAATGAAAAACTGAATAGGGGCACGTATAATAATAACTAAAATTATTATGAAATTGATTATTATAACATCACAATTTCATCAGTAAATACCTTATAATATTTAATTAGTTGATGTCAAATGCATCAACTTTACTGAATTTTGAATTTTTCACATTAATTGTTAAATTTCTCTTAAAAACCTTTGAATATTGGAAACTTGTCACTTGAGCACTTGAGCTCCCTCCTTGTTCTAACTATTCCTCTTTTCTTTTTTCTTTTTTTTTACCTCAAACTGTGACAATATTATATGAAAGAGAACAATATCTCTAGCTATATGAAAACAACTCTTTGCTTGAAAAGTTACCACTCAATTACAATTCCAAACCCAAACTCTCAACAAAATCTCAAACTTACACTAACATTATGATATCCATCCAACAATTCTCATCTCATATCCTTTTTTACAGTGAAATTGGTTCAGTAACTTATTTTTAATTGCTCTTCCTGAGAAAAAAAAAATTGGAAAAAAAAAAAGAAAAAGAAGAAGAAGAAAACAACGACTTATTTTTACATGCAAAATTACACTTTCTTAATTACTAAATTTTTTTACTATTCACCATTACATGTGGCATCTTTTTACCTATATGCACAATTAAATTCCAACTTAAAAATTTAAAATAAAATATTTTCACTTACTCATTTTCCACTTTTTACTCCACAACTTCCGTCCCATAGATCTTCTTTACGTTTCTTATTTTTGTGCCTCTTAGTAATTAGAAGTCTAATTCCCTGCTAGCTTTCATTATTCAAGACTTAATTTTCCTTTTCTTCTCTCTAATTTCAAATTTTAGTTAGGATTATAATTCCTAAAATGTCTAGTGATTAATTAATTAATTTTATTTTTTTAAGTAATTAATTTAAATTATTTTTTCTCTTGAAAAAGAAAAATCTTAATTTTCATTAATAAATAACGTAAATTACAATATTGTAGTGTCTCAAATAATAAGTTTGTTGAGATTTGCAAACTTTAGTTCAAAAATTCAAGAAAAAAAAACATTATAACTACATAGTATTCTTGATCTATATATGCAATAGATTCAACTATCTATATACATTTGTAGTAACAAAATTGTTAAAAGCATCTGATTTAAAAGCAAAAAGAGATTATTCTGGTCATCTCTCATCTAACCCATGCCTGCCTATGAATGGTCGATGGTAATATTCATAATGTTGACCATCTTTGTGTTCTGATATAGGCATGATCTCCAATCATGTTGTGTATAATGAATCTTGTTGTGCACTTTCTTTGGATAGCTGATCAACACCTATGTTTCTTTTCCTATAAATGTGATGACAAGTGATTATATCAAATTTCCTTTCAATTTGCAAAACTTCTAAAATAAGAGATCTTAAAGTGTGCATGTGACACTCAGGTTAATTTAAATTACTTACATTCACAATTATTCATTGTTTTTCTACTCAACATTATTTATATATGGTTTTATTTAATAATTTCAAAAATATTTTTTAATAAATAACATGATATTTTGTTATTAATTCATAATTATTTAATGAATTTTTTTATATCAGCATTAAATTAAAATACTAAGAATATCTAAATTTATTTTTCTATATAAGTTACATAACTAATACTTAGTTGTTATTAGGAAAATATATTATATATATTAATTTCATTACATTTTTACCTAATGATAAAAAAGATGCAAGCATAGCAATTCTTTCAATAATTATCTTGTGTAATTCCAATAGTGTCATAAGTGTTTTCCCTTCAATTATTGTGACTTATTGAGGGGAAAATGATGCAACAACAGACAACGATTAACTCACAATATTTCTCTTGTTGAGAGACTAATTACTGTTGAAGAATAAGCTTTTCACATTATGGTGGCCCCTTGGTTCTCATGAGTGGTCCAATTTGTGCTCTATTCTTACTAGATCGTGCAGCTTCAAGGTAAAAGTATTCCAACTTTTCAACTTGAACATGGTTATGGACAATGTTCCACATATCCCTAATTATTTGTAAACCTTCATCCAACTTCAAAGTATAAGTATTCCAACTTTTCAACTTGAACACGTTTAGAAAGCTAGTAGGTAGGAACATGGACATTGTTCCACATATACCTAACTATTTTGTAAACCTTCATCCAACCTCGTCACCCATGTGTGGATCAATCGAGAAGCATAATCCTTGTGCCTGCATACACTAATTCAATTCATTAATACCCAATAATGTTGAAAAATAAAAATTACATATTTCCAAAATATTTAATATTTTAGATTCAACCAAAATATAATATTATTTTCCCAATTTCACTTCAACAATAACTACAAATCAATATATCCAAGCATCGTTTAAATTATTATATCATTATGATCATTCATTTCATCTAATTAATGCATAAAATATTATCTAATAACACAATTAAGACAAGCTCTATAGTAGTGAGTACTTGTCCCCTAGTTTAAATATAGCTAAATTAAAATAAAAAACTATGAAAATTTGGCAAAATGGAAGCCTATATAAGTGCATGCAAAAAAACAAAACCAAAAGTAGAAGAAAAAGAGGTAAAATTGAAAAAAAAAATTAGAAAGAAAAAAAGAGCTATAATTAACTACACAGTGAAAATCTACAATGATGTCTTATATTTTGTAAGATTAGAAATAACTATTTAGGAATATTATTTTATAACTTTAAAAAACACCCTTCACAAATCATGGTCAATTAAAAAAAATGTGTCATTCTAGTTTACCTTTGATTTACATTATAGATTCAAAATCAATAGTTATCTAATTTGTACCATATATGTTGAATCCTGTTATGCTTCTTAACCTGCAAAGCAATACCGAACCAAGAATATGCGCGGAAAAATATCGAGAACACAGAATATGTTAAGAAAATATACCCAGAACACAGAATAGCAAAGATTTTATTACTCAAAGAGAAATGTTCACAGGCCTCTTCGAGGGGGCAACCTCCAATAGAGCAGAGCTCGATTACAAAACAAGACACAATGCTCCTCGCAGGGAGTCTCTATCCTTTATATATGACTCATACATGCAATACCACAGGTCAATACCGTGGGTTTTATTAATACCAT
>APFE031295933.1:0-19033 GCA_000404065.3 Pinus taeda
TTCACCTCAGCTCTGATACCATGTTAAGTTATGGTATGTTCTATGCTTATAACAGTTTACTTCTTTTCCTTATTATATTCCACAGATTAGCAATCACAAATATATAAAGTAAAGTGCATATAGAACATTAAACGATCGACAGAAAACAAGCCAAGACAAGAGACACAAGATGTGGCGGTTAGGCAGGGACAAACCCCACAATGTGTGGGGAAACCCTTTGATCAAATCTTCTTTTATCTTCAATAATTCAGCAGAGAGAAATAGTACAATGAATCTGATTCATATCAGCAGTAGCAAAGCCTAGATCAGCAGCATCAGCATTAGCGACTTCATTATCAAACTAGGGCAGACGATATCTCACAAACCGACCGTCAGATTGACTTCATTCCACCACCAAAAGTTTCGGCTTTTAGAGGAGGTTCAGATGAACCTATAGGGAAGTTCAGATGAGGAGATCTTCTAGGCCACGCAGGTCAATCTTTACTTCTGCAGTTGCAGCTTCAGTTTCAGCAGTTTACAGCTTCAAACTAGGGCAGTTGATATCTTGCAAACCATTCATCGGATTGACTTCATTCCACCACCAAAAATTGCAGCTTACAAAGGAGGTTCAGATGAACCTACATAGCAGTTCCAAAGAGGAGATATTCTAGGCCTTGCAAGTCAATATTTACTTTTGCAGTTGCAGCTTCAGTTTCAGTAGTTTCCGGCTTCAAACTAGGGCAGTCGGTATCTTGCAAACCGTTCATCAGATTGACTTCATTCCACCACTAAAAGTTGCGGCTTTCTGAGGAGGTTCAGATGAACCTACAACGCAGTTCCATAGAGGAGATCTTCTAGGCCTCGCAAGTCAATCTTTACTTCTGCAGTTGCAGCTTCAAATTCAACAGCTTCTGGTTTCACATGTGAGAGAGAGAGAGACCCATTTCAGCGCAGTAGAGAAGAGACTCATATCTGCGCAGTAGAGAGAGAGAGATGTGATAAGATGAATGCAAATGAGGAAAATTCCTCTTATATTTATACACAACGTTGGTGGGTGAGTAGATGTGACTGTTGGGCTTCTGAGCCTACATGAGTTTTAGGTCGGCTTGATAATAATTCCATAATCAAAATAAATTCATATCTCCATGAATACTTATTGGAATCGGATGATATTTATATAAATCCTACACCTCTCGATGAGAGGAATCTAATAAAAATATTATCAGCCATGAATAAGATGACCCACATGAATTTTTTCCCTGGTTGCCAATTTTAACAACTATTAAAGACTAAAAGAATATTTGATCAAGGGTTTCTCCACATTGGGGTTTGTCCCTAGCTGGTGCTGTTAGTATCCTATAATCATAGGTAACTCGATTATTCAGCTGTTTATTTTGCATTGCTCCTATGATGAAGACATCTGGTTTGATTGGGCTCAGCTGATTTGACTTTGCTTAATCCTTCATCACCCTGTCCTCCATTTTTCACCCCTCCATCATTTTCATCCATTACACACATAAACAAGCTTAGGATAAAAAATAAAAAAAATTAGGTTAAAAATGTTTAGAGACATTTTTTTTAACATTAATTAGAATAAATTAGTGTATAACTAGGTTAGATTTGTTAATTATAAATTAATTAATAATTAATTAAGTTAGTAATTAGGTTACTGTTTAGGTTAAAAAATAAAAAATAAAACATTAAAAACAAAATAATATTACAACTAAAAATATATATAAAAAACATTTTTAAATAAAAACAAAAAAAAGAAATAACAAACTTCCATAAGGCTTGCTCCTTTCTTTCACTTCGGGACCCTCCTCCTCTACTTCACTCAAGCCATGGGGGGTGCAGAATAATTGTTTCAAGGAGGAGGCCCCACGTGCACCACTCGCATTCCGGAACCCCCCCTCCATACCCACTTACCACTCCGAGGGGGGGGGGGGGGGGGACGAAATTATCACTTACCACCTAAAAGAACCATTTCCAAAAATTAAAAAACCATTTTTCTGCAATTTTACCAAAGGAATTTTGGAAAACTGAAAGAGGTTTTTGTTTAGCACGGGTTGAGGAACAAAAACCTCTCCTAGAATTTACATAGGTGTTAGGAGTTGGGAGAATCGAAGCCATCTTTGAGCCCGATTTTTCAGGTTTCCTGTTCTTCTTAGTTTGGTCATGATTTTGCGGCAAATATTTTGGTGAGCTGGAGATGAATTAAGAAAAACTGAAACAGGGGTTTTTTCATCACGGGCCGAGGAACAAAAACCTCTCCCAGAATTTACACAGGTTTCTTCAGTTGGGAGAATTGAATCTCTGCGTGTACTCCTATTTTAAGAAGTTCAACTCCATTTTTTTTGGCATGCCTATTTTGGTCATGATTTTGCGGCAAATATTTTGGCGAATTGGAGATGAATTAAGGAAAACTGAAAGAGGATTTTGTTTAGTATGGGATAAGGAACAAAAACACTCCCATAATTTACACAGGTAATTTCAGTTGGGAGAATCGAATCTCTGAGTTTACCCCTGGTTTTAGCAGTTCGACCCGTTTTTTGTGGAAATCAGTCCAAAATTTTCAGGGATATGTCTATCTTTGGCTGAGGTAGTTGAATTCGACCTCCTAATCCTAGGAGAGGATCTCCTATATATTGTAAGAATTCTAGTTGTAAAAGAGGAGGGAAAAAATTCATAAGAAGGGAAGAGTCCCATTTTGTAACGGACCTCACTGTGTTTCAAGTGATGGTTTGCAAAGGAATAAAAGATCAATTGTTTAGAATTCAAGTGGTGTACTAAATGGTGAAGTTTTCCCCTGTTGTTATGTGTTTATCCATTGTATTTCTTTCTCTGTATTTGTGAATCCTCAATTGTAAAACATAAAGTGAAGATTAAGATTTGTTATTTGAGTACCTTATTTCTGGCTATGTTACAATTTACATGTTTTCTACTGATGCCAAATCGAGGAATTCTTAATTTCTCCTGGGTTTCTGTTGACTTTCTCTCTCCTTCTCTCTCCTCAATCCATTTTATTCTTAGAGATCCATGCAGTGCACCTAGCTTGCCCTGTTTCACTCCTATTTGTTATTTTTGCAAGCTGATCACCCCAAGCCTTTGACTCCATTGCTCAATGGTCATTTCCCCTTGTTTTCCCTACCAAACACATTAAAAAAAAAAACAAACCTGTGCTCATTAACTAGCCTAATATCCATTTAGCCAACAAAGCTAAATCTCAAAGAGAGCCCTCTCTGAAGCTGGCAGGGCTAGATTTGGTTTCCAAAGTGGTTTGACGTTCCCTCTGTGATTTTGTTTTCAGCCTCGAAATTATAGAGTGATAACAGGTGCCACATCTTGTGTCCTCTTGTCTTGGCTTGTCTTCTACTGTTTATGTTTATGTTCTATCTACATTTTACTATCATGTTGATGTGATTGTTAATCTGAATATTAATACTGGGCTAATAAATAAATTGAAGTAAAATTTATCTAAAGCATAGAACATACCATTGTTACCTAAAATTAACAAATACCCAATGAAAGAGAAGATTTGCATAAAAAAGCAAAAAATCAGCATACACTTTCGAAGCCCATCATTAGACCTTGGGAAGAGATTTTCCATAACAAGCATAGAACTAGTCTTGGATATGAAAAGAATGTGTCCTTTCATCTTCCAGATTACTCAAAGCCCATCAAATTTCAAAGTGTTGGATTCCTTCATGAAAGTACACCTTCAGTTGTTCTAGATTTTGTGCCTCTTCCACAACAGCCACAACAGATTGTTAAATGCCAACACTGTGACCGAGTTGGCCTTACGAAATATCATTGTTTTGATCTTCATCTATGCAAGCATTGTGATCAACGCACTCATTCTTCACATAGATGTTTAAAAAACAAGCCTCCTGCAAGAACAAAGATCCATCTTGGATGGATTGCTTCTTAGCAATGGACTTCAACGACCAAGAAGATATTTCAGTCATATGTCATAATTTCTTCTAGAATATTAAAAGGTCTTGCAATTGATTTTTCTCCATCATCTCACCTTGTATCTAAAAGGGGGGAAGTGATGGTCATCTACAAGCTTCAAAGCCACATCAAGCAAGCCTAAGCCACAACCTTCCATACCAGATTTAAAGTTCTAGCCAGAGACAAAGATGCCCCTAAGCATGCATTTGGTTGATGATCAGCCATAAACCATCTATGTGAGGTTGAGACATCTCTTCAAAGAATTGGGGACACTTCCTCTAGCAGAAGACTTCAGCTTCTTACCAGTTTTGGAAGATTTCCAGGAATTGCATTAAGCATTCCAGAGTTGGTGGTCATCCTTAAACCATCATAGGTTGAGACCTCCCTTTTCAAGTTGAGGTTCTCCCTTTTCATGTGGGGTGAGACCTCCCTTTCAAGGTTGAAGGTTTCCCTCTTCAAAAAATTAGGAGCACTTCCTCTAGCAGAAGACCTTAGCTTCATGCTAGATTTGGAAGAGTTCCTGGAACTGCACTAAGCGTTCCAGTGTTGCTGGTCATCCTTAAACCACCCCCCTTATACCAAAATTTTAGAGAGCACATTCAACCTAGTGATGCCATGTATTTTTGCATATTTTGTATTACAAATCTCCTCTTTGACTCATACATACTCCTTTAGATTAAAGGGGGGAATGTTGGACACTTAATCCTCTATGGGTTGGTGTGGAATGTGAACAACCACCAGAGTCTAAGATACCACTTGGAATATGAATACAAGGGTCACACAAATGTATTATAAATGTATATCATGTCAATAATAATGCATTCAATGTTTAGCTTCCACATTAATTGTTTACATTCCATGTGAGTTTAACAGTTACGATGTATGAAACTTCCGTTAAAGAAATAATGGATAATAAGCAAAGGTGGGAAGTGATATCAAAACTTCTATATCAATGATAGTATATCGGGGATTTAAAGAGCAAGCATCCAATATGAAAGTCCCAATATAGGTTGAGGATGGGAATATTGGATATCAGAAGTAGAAGGCAATGAGAATACTGAGATATCGGAAGTAGTGGGTAGCAAAAGCGCTAAGTATTGGAGGTTTTGACATATCCGGAGTTATGAGTATGGAACACTTTATAAGCTATGACATTTACGAAGGCCGATATGCCAAGTGGAAGTTATGGGGCCTGTTAGTGTCAGGCTTTCCAGCCTTCCTCCAGTGATCAAATATGCTCTTACAAAGTGATTTTGAAGTGTCAAGGTCAAATTTTGTCATTTCAGTGAGTCTTCAAGCAAAATTTGGTCACTAGGCATTAGGTCTAGGGTTTGCTCTCACTCTTTTCAACGTTGCCCAAATGCCAATCTATGTCACTATTCAGCTGAGTCTATCATCATTCATAGGGTTTTCATTATCATCTCAGTGTCTAATGAGTCATTTTACACCTTGTTCATGCTTTAGTTGCGCCTAGGTAAGGCCATTTCCCTTTCCTAGGGTTTTGAAGGCAAATTCTCTTTGACGGTCAAATCATCGGCAAAACTTGTTTCCTGATGTTCATAAACCTTCCCCTATCCTTAACGTACCTTACCAAACACTTTCCATCACTGAGATTCCACAAATTCCTCATTTTTGCACAAACCCTAGTTTCTTGCTACAACTTGGCAATTTTCTAGGTTGGGCCTGTGTTTTGCCCTTTTGGACCCCTTCCCCTCACTCAATATCTGAGATTCCACTTTCCCCTGCTTCCTAACATCCCTCCCTATTTCCAAAAATTTCCCCAAGAATTTAGAAGCCCCTTATCCCCTTCATTTCACTTCATTTCAACAAAATTCCTTGTTTCACACATCGGGATAAGTTTCACTCAAATGGTGTTTCAGAGAAATAAACGATGAATTTGGGAAAACTGAGAGAGGTTTTTGTCCACAACATTCCAAAGAAGAAAAAAATCCTTCACTTTTTGCACAGGTGTCATGGGTTTAGAGAAATGTCAAAATTACAATCGCCAGATCCAAGGGGGTTGGCCAAGGCACTAAAATGACGGAAAAGGCCCGATCCACTCCAAATTTTGGCCAAAGCCTCTTTGAATGAGCATGGTACTTTATTGAGGACTCCCAGCCCAAATTTCAAGAAATTTGGAGAAAATTTTGTCAATTGTGAATTTTTTGTGCCACACACAGGTTTTCTTCCCCAACCCGTCGCGCACCGCACGCGACCCTTTCGTTGGAGAGGTCCATTTTGGGAAATATCAGCATTTTTGGAATTTTCATGCAAAAGTACACTTGCTCAGAAATTACTAAGAAATTTCACCAAGTTTTGAGCCTCCAGAAGGTCAAAAAACAAGCAAAAAATGACTTTCTGCCACCTTTTTGACACACAGGAAGCAGCCTTGGGAGCTTGCCATTTTGGAGGGGCAAATGACCACCAAATTCAGAAATTCCACTTGTGTTGGAAAGTAGACATCCATACCTTTCCTACAAGTCCACTTTTTCCTCATTTGGACTCCGGGAAGTGCCTCAAACGTTGGCTCAAAGGTGCGCAACGCGTTCAGGATTGGGGCGCGACACATCAACACATTTTCTCAATTTTTCACCTACAGCTCAACAAAATGCAGTTTTGACTAGGTTTGACTTTTTGGAGTGGATTTTGATCCTCCTTGTTGTAAATTATGTAATTTTATGATGCTTTGACACTTATTTATCTCTTCCAGAAGATACATTCATGAAATAGGCAAAAATTTAATGAATGAATAGTTTCCTAGCTTATAGAGGCAAGTTGTTTTGACTGCCTAGATTTTAGTGCTCAGTTTGGAATTGGTTGAAAAAACTCCTAGGATAGTGAGCTCGACCCCTAGAGGCAAGGAAAGATGTTAGCTTGCCTATATTATTTACTTTCTTAGTCATTTTCATGGTTGGACTCTTGAGGGAGAAAGCTTCTATTGTATTACTCATTGTATCTCTGCATTTTTGGCAAAGGAAGAAAGACCAGGGTTTTTGCAGTCCCTTTTGGGATTCCTGTGGTTACATGTATTGATGGTGTGTTTCTCTTTGTACTTGTAAGTTTGTTATGTGAATCATCTTCTTACTTTTTCTTCTACAAATTAGGCAAATGAAGTGTTAAGGTAGAATTCATGGTTGCTATGCTCTGCCTTTAAGTTTGCTTAATATCAATGTTTTCAGCTGTTTAAGGAGAATTCAAGGTGATTGCTTTCTCTCCTTAGCTCCTCACTAGTCATTCTCAATCCATCCAAATATTTCAAAGGCATCAATACAGTCTCCTACCTCGCCCCAAAGAACCCCCTGTAAAAACTGTGTCCAATCCCCACACCCAAAATTGCCTTTCCCCAATTTTCCACCAAAACCCTAAAAAACCTAGATCAAACCTTTTTATCAGTTTACTAGCCTAAAATCAGTGTTCTTTATTGTTTATCTCTTCCCGTTGAAGATCTTTGCCGAGATAGACCGGAGAGAGCCTTCTCCTGCCCCGTAGGGCTAGCTACGAGGCTAAGTGGTTTGATGTTGCCTTGGAGTTTACCTTTTTCAGCCTGAGATGAAATTTCAAGCGCTAGAAGGGCCGATAGCTCTTAAAGTATTTAATTTAAAAGGAAGCACCCAACTTAACTTCACCTTTCAACAAAATCTCCTTTAATAATTATATTAACTATTAGGAATATTTGATTGGAGAATGATTTTATCGTAACTTTCTTATGAGGAAAATTACGATATTATAAGGATCAGATACAAACCTTTCGATAATGCATTAATTAAATACAAAATACATAATGGGGTTTTAATGAATAGAAGCAAAACTAAAGAATACCCAAATTCTGATGAAACAACAAATACTTCCCTGGACATGTTGCAAATTATAAAGGGTTGACTGCTTGCTTATGTCAAGTCTCCAAAATCAAGTCAATGAAGGCCTGCAAAGAAGAAAAATATAAATAAGAAGTAAACTATAAAAATAGAAAACTAATAACAGATGAAGATGAACATATGGATGCATACTTGGAATAATTTTGATTGCAATTCTATCTCATGAATCCTCAAGTTCTCCCATCTATTTCTCAAAATTTTCATATGTTCAAAATCATCTACCATTATCCAATCTAAAATACTAAGTAATGAGCTTTCAAATTGCATCCACTTCAAATTTTTATCAGAGAACAAGAGTGGTAAAAATGAGCCTTTCTAGAAGTACTTGTGAATAAAAAATTGCCAAGTCGTAGAAATTCCTTGGAACTTCTTCATGTATGATTAAAAACATTTTTAACAATGTGATGAAGTTTTTTGCAAAAGAAAGACAATCAAGTGCTTTCACAAGTATGTATGATCCGACTATCTAATAACTTTGATATGTTCGAAGCCACTTTTATAGAAAATGAAAGGGGATGCCAAGAAAAACTTAGATTCATTACTTGCTTATTAAAAATTTGCAATAATGAAATAAATGTAAACAGAAAAGGAATTTAAACTAAATTAATCTATTCATAATTCCAACTGAATGAAAAGAAGCATGACTAGGTATAGTCATACTTCTAATCTAACCATCCTCTCATTCTAACTCCTGCACGCGTGTATGGGTCAAACATTAGTAACAAGAATATAATTAAATGAATAAAAATAAATTTGAATATAGTATGTACACTAATTGCTAATATATTTACAAGAAGCAACTTATTTACAGTGACCATATCTTGAATTGTCCTTTCTGGCTGAATTTCAATTAGATCATAGAAATCTAGATGAATTTCTATTAATGATTGGGAGAGGTTCAAAAGAGGGGATAACATGCCATATTATGGAAATAAATGTTTAGATACAATGGCCTGCATGTAAATCTTATGTACATATGTTAAATTATTAACAATCTTCTGTGTAGGAAAACTTTCCAAATGTCCTTCAAATGGGTCAATGAAAAATTGTTAATTTTTGGTATGCTCTATGCTCAAGAGAAATTTACTTCAATTTTATTATTAGCCCAATATCAATTTCCAGATTAGAAATCACATTGTCATGATAGTAAAATGCAAATAGAACATAAACATAAATAGTAGAAGACAAGCCAAGACAAGAGGACACAAGATGTGGCACCAGCTAGGGAAAAACCCTAATGTGGGGAAACCCTTGATCAATTTTTCTTATATTCTTCAATAGTTCAGTAGAGAGAGAGAGTAAAAATATACAAATCTGATATTTTATGACAACAGTAGTAAAGCCTAGATCAGAAATGTCAATGCTGATCAAACAGGATGGAAATATTTCTCTAAGTGACTTGGTCAAGCCCAGTCAACTTCATCCTCCAACAGTTAGCTCAATCAGCCCAAACACTGCTCATAGTTCTGATTTGATTCCACTTGATTGTTGTTCTGGTTAGGGCACTTGCAACAACCCTAAACTTCCTTGATAGTCTCCAAATAGTCATAAGAGAGCTGCATCATACCCTTGAGTAACTCTTATTTGTTGTGGCACACCCTTGACTGCCCTACGCAGCCCTTGCTATGGTGCTATGGCCTGCGGCCTAGCACATAGAAACCCATGTAGAAAACGCCCCCAAAATAGTGTCCAAACACCATCAACATAGCAGTATAAGCCTACAAGAACTCGACTTAACTGTCAACTCCTTCTAGCACCTAATCCACATATATATCTAACCCTACACTGATTTGGTTTAAGTCTTGAGGGAAGAATTCTTCAACGCACTGCTTCTCCTTATCACTACGAATTCCCAACCTTGCTATCAGTCCTTAAATCATGCTTTAGAACTACATTATTTTCCATGTTGTAAATAGATTTTCATGTTTTCCATCTAGGCTTCTTCACGATTATGTTAAGGCTCTTTCTTGCTATGTCTAGGGCCTCCTCTTGCTGCAGATTAGGGCCTTCCTTTTGCTACGGACTAGGGCCTTCCTTTTGCTACGGACTAGGGCCTTCGTTTTGCTACGTATAAGAATCCTCTTGGCTACATCTACGGCATAAAATCTTTCTTTCCACCGCGTCCTCCTTGTGAAAAGACAAACCCAAACAAGTGGAGAGAGAGATCATGAGATGACATGCTCTTCAAATGAATTGAGGTCTCCTCTATTTAAATGCAACGTTGAGGATGAGTTGGGGGGTAAAAACGCTTGTTTTGCTTGTTGTCTGACCTTGACAAATTGTCAATAATACAAATAAATTCATATCTGAATAAATACATGTCGGAATTAGATGATCTTTAATCACTCCTACACCTCTCGGAGAGAGGAATCTAAGAAAAATATCAGCTGCCATAAATAAGGTGACCCGTATGGAGTTTGGCCCTAGTTGCCAATTTTAACACTCCCTCTCAACTAGGGAGAACTCCATCTGCTAATCCATCTACCAATCTGTACTATCTCTTCCATCAATGCACTGCTCTGCTCTGCTCTTCTCTGCTATGAAGAAGAAGAAGTGATCGAGAATGTATCATACCATTCTCTACTGACCTGAAGTTAGTCCCATATAAAGAGAGTGTCTCATACCACTCTTATTGAGCCGAAGTTAGTTCCAATCAAAAGAGAGTGTCTCATACCACTCTTACTGACCCAAAGTCAGTTCCATTGATCCCAGATCAATATCGATCATCTTAGCATAGGGAGTATGGTAGTACATGATGCGTCCATCGATAATACTATGGTCCCTATCCTCATTTCCCTACTCATTGGCCAGATGAGAGGTACTTCCCATGAGTCCCAGACTACATGGGTAGGATGTCTTAGCAGGAGAAGGATGAACCACTCATACTGCCTACATGTCGCTAGGGGTATCACAAGGGAAGGCTGAACCACTCACCTTGTACACAACAAATCGCTAGGGGAAGGTTGCACCTCTCACCCTGTGATTGTGTCTCAGCAGGAAAAGGATGAACCACTCATCCTGCCTACGTAAAAAACCACTAGGGGAAGGCTGAGCCACTCTCCCTATGGTTTCTCATCCCTCCAATAAGTACCTCAAGCCTCCCGGAGCTCCCAGAGCTCAATATATAATACATGACCCTTGGAAGAGTGTCTCTCCACGAATCCTAGTCATTTTCGGAAAGTCAAGAATTTGACCTTTCCCAAGGGCTTCGTCAGAATATCGACGACCTGCTCAACAGTCCCAATGTGATGGAGCCTTATTGCTCCTCGTTGTACCATGTCCTAGATAAAGTGGTACCTGATGTCTATGTGCTTGGAGAGATCATGAAATACATGATTCTTTGATAATTGGATCCCAGTCTGGTTGTCGCAGAGGATCATGGTGGTATCTAGCACGTGTCCAAACAACTCACTAAAGATTTTCCTCAACCAGACAACTTCACAGGAGGCCATACTCACAGCTATGTATTCAGCCTCAGTAGTGCTCAAAGCAACCAACTTTTGCTTCCTAATCATCCAGGATATTGAAGCAGAACCGAAAGAGAAACAACACCTGGAAGTGCTCTTGCGATCCACCACATTGCCTGCCCAATCAACATTAGAATAATGATGCAGCCTCACATCTCCAATAGTGTATCTCAGTCCACGAGTGATTGTGCCCTGAAGATATCTCAGAAGATTCTTGGCACCAATCCAATGTGTATGATGAGGCTCAACCATATATTGGATCAACCTATTAACTACAAAACACATATCCAAACAAGAGTTCATCGAGAAAATCAATGCTCCTGTGAGTTGACGATACTCAGAAGCATTTCCCAATTTAGGTCTGGCAACACTACTGCATAATTTCTTAAAGTTAAGCTCCATTGAGGTAGTCACAAGCTTGTAGTCCACCATCCCAAACCTTTCCAATATCTTCACAACATATTTTCCTTGCGATTGGAAAATTTCTCCTGGATTTTGTTAGACCTCCAACCCTAGGAAGTAGTGCATTAGTCCTAGGTCCTTCATCTCAAATTCGGAATACAACTCCCTCTCCCTCTTACATTTGAGAGTGAGAGGGTCTGAACCTGTCAGAAAGAGGTTGTCGACATAACGTACCAGTATGAGAGGTTTATCATCCACAACCTTAAAGTAAAGGTTTGGATCAGCTTCACTTCTAGTGAATCTCAGCTTCATCAGATAGCTATTAATCCTCTCATACCAAGCCTGGGGTGCTTGCTTCAACCCATAAAGATATTTCTTTAACCTACATACATGAGATTCCCAATCATGAACCTCAAACCCCTCGGATTGTTCCACATAGTCTTTGAAGTGACGAAACCATGTGTTTACTTCATCCTTCCAAGAGCTTACAAGCATCATACTAGATATTTCAGAGTGGACCAACTGTAATATATCTCTGGTATTGCTATTACTTGAGGGGAATGGTTCCCTTGTAAGTTTTCCCTTGGTACATCCCAAACATATACCTTCATGCTCTTCTTTGAAATCAGGTATCCCTGTCACCATCTGTCTCACATTGGGTAGGGCCTTATAATGAAGATGGGCAGACCTCCAGTGCCATAGTTCAGATTGTAGATATGTGTCGCAAGGCATAGCTCCCAATGGACTTCCTCCAAATTGATACAAAGTGTCAACACGGAACCCAAGAGTAAAATCATCTTTAAAATCCTTTTTCCAAACACATACCTTTCCATCGATAAATGCCAACTTGTATCCTTTGTCTTCCATTTTCGAAATGGACACCAGGTTCTTCTTGAGATCAGGTACATAAAGAACTTCTTGTAAATGAATCGTGTTACCCTGATTCAATTGAAAGGTAATATTCCCTACTCCCTTTATGGGATAGGTGGCAATTTCTCCAAGAATAATCTCCAAGTTTGTATCCTTCTCTATCAGATTAGAGAGAGCTTCCTTATATCTGGTGAAGTGCCTTGAGGCACCACTATCAATAAGCCGATTCCATAAAGTGTCCAGAGGAGAGGTGATGGAGAGGGCCGATATAAGATAATACTCCTTTTGCTTATTGTTAACAACATTTGATTCTTCATACCTGGAGTTCCTTGCTTTCTTGGAGGGTAAACCATTTCCTTGATGCCTCACATTCCTTTTTCCTTTGCCATTGGACCTGCCATTTCTTTGATCATGGTTGTTGTAGTTGCCCCTGGAATGATTATTATCATCATCATGTGATGTGTCCCTTCTATTTGGACACTCCCTTGCTTAGTGGCCAAACTTATTGCAAGCAAAGTATCTTCCTTTCCTTCCTCCCTTAGATCCAAGATTTCCATGAAAATGACCTTTAGACCCTACATTATTTCTCATTTTGGCATAAGCAGAGAAAGCAGTGGGGTTGCCTTTATTAAAAGGCATTTCTTGCTCCATCATTCTTGTTTCTTCTTGAATGTATCTCGACATCAATTCTTCAAATCGTGGAATTCGATCATTATTGAGGATAGTGGTTCTAAATATATACCACTCAGGTGGGAGCCCTCCAAGGGTAGTGATAGTAAGTTCCCTGTTAGATATGATTTCTCCAATCGCAAGAAGATCATTCTTGATATAAGTGATTCTCAAGAAGTAGGATTGAATATCCTCATCCTTTCCCTTCTTAGTATCCTTCAACTTATTTTTGAAAAATACATTTTGATTTGGATCACTAACCTTGAACATGCTTACCACTCCGTCGTAGATCTCCTTGGAGGTGTTTAGATTGGAGATATAAGCCACCAGACGCTTGTCAATGGAATCTATGAAAATATTCTTCGATTTGACTTTAGCTTTGTTTTACTTGTTCTTCGTAGAAATTGGTGCATTCAAAGGAGGCTCGGGGATTTTACCCTTGATATAATCCAACACTTCTTATTTTTCCAATGTCATTTCAAGAGACATCTTTGATCCGTGATAGTCAAAATTTTCATGGAGTTTGTCTTCAGCTGGGAAGAGGGATGAGGAACCCATTGAGCCTTTTTTCCTCGTCCAATTGTCTTTGGTGATTTCTATTTCAATCTTGCTTGGGATTTGTCTTCACCTCAACTCTGATAGCATGTTAATTTTTGGCATGTTCTATGCTCAAGAGAAATTTACTTCAATTTTCTTATTAGCCCAATATCAATATCCAGATTAGCAATCACATCAGCATGATAGTAAAATGTAGATAGAACATAAACATAAACAATAGAAGACAAGCCAAGACAAGAGGACACAAGATGTGGCACCAGCCAGGGACAAACCCCAGTGTGGGGAAACCCTTGATCAATTCTTCTTATATTCTTTAATAGTTCATCACAGAGAGAGATAGTACAAATATACAAATATGATATTTTATGACATCAATAGTAAAGCCTATATCAGAAATGTTAGTGCTGATCAAACAGGATGGAAATCTTTCTCTAAGTGACTTGGTCAAGCCTAGTCAACTTCGGCCTCCAACAGTTAGCTCAATCAGCCCAAACACTGCTCATAGTTCTGATTTGATTCCGCTTGATTGTTGTTCTGGTTAGGGTACTTGCAGCAACTTTAAACTTCCTTGACAATCTCCAAACAATTGTAAGAGAGCTGCATCATACCCTTGAGTAACTCTTCTTTGTTGTGGCACACCATTGACTTCCCTACACAGCCCTTGCTATGGTGTTATGGCCTGCAGCCTAGCACATAGCAACCCCTGTAGCAAACGTCCCAAAAATAGTGTCCAAACACCATCAACATAATAGTATAAGCCTACAAGAACTCGGCTTAATAGTCATCTCATTCTAGCACCCAATCCGCATATATATCTAACCCTACACTGATATGGTCTGAGTCTTGAGGAAAGACTTCTTCAACGCACTACTTCTCCTTATGACTGCGAAATCCTACCCTTGCTAATAGTCCTTAACTCATGATTTAGAATTGTCTTATTCTCCACATTTCCACCTGCAACACACATAGATTTTCACATTGTCCATCTAGGCTTCTTCACGCTTATGTTGAGGCTCCTTCTTGCTACGGCTAGGGCCTCCTCTTGCTGTAGATTAGGGCCTTCCTTTTGCTACGGATTAGGGCCTTCCTTTTGTTGTGGATTAGGGCCTTCCTTTTGTTGCATATATGACTCCTCTTGACTGTAACTAGGGCCTCAGATCTTTCTTTCCATCACGTCCTCCTTGTGAGAAGGCAAACAGAAACAAGTGGAGAGAGAGATCATGAGATGATATGCTCTTCAAATGACTTCAGGTCTCCTCTATTTAAATGCAATGTTGAGGATCAACTGGGGGGTAAATGTTCTTGTTTTGCTTGCTGGCCAACCTTGAGAAATTGTCAATAATACAAATAAATTCATATCTCCATAAATACATGTCGGAATCGGATGATCTTTAGATAAATCCTACACCTCTCCGAGAGAGGAATCCAAGAAAAATATCAGCTTCCATAAATAAGGTGACCCATATGGAGTTTGGCCCTAGTTTCCAATTTAAAAACAAATGGATGGAAATTTGATAGATTCAATAGAATCTCATTAATTGAATTAAATTGTTGGTCATATTGTGAAAATACACTCTCTTGTTGGCATTGCTTCTGAGAGAAAATGAACAAGTGATAAGAGATGAACATCAATTGAAATTGAAAGAATAATATCTCTTGATGTTCATGATTATGATTTGAAACTTCATTTTCCCATTCAGACAATGCATCAATTGAGTGTTCAATACTGAACTGCTCAATATCTCAACATAAGATATCTAAAAACTGAAAACTGAAAATAGAAAATAAATCTGAAATCAAACAAAATCAATGAAGGAACAATAATAAAATTAAATCATAATTTACATTATTGTTACAACTAGTGTTACAACACAATTGGGATTGGTTTGAAGCGATTTCCTCTTCGCAATAATTGGCCAGAATAATGCAATTAGAATGATTGCCAAAACCAACTTGTGAATTAGAGAGAAAATCATGACTATGAATAGGAATGAGAGCTTGAGAATCATGGATTGGGATGGTTTATTAAATGCTGAAATCATGAGTATGATTAAATGTTTGAAAATGAGAACCAATTGGAACAATTTCTGTACAAATTTTCTCTTCATTTTCAAGTATAAACTAAGTTGGAACATGATGATTTAATAGGGAAGGAGGCGAATCAACATCCTCAATGTTAAAGTAGTCATCATAAATGATTTTAGGACATTCACTAGTATTCTCTTTATTCTTATCCGATGTATCAAAACAAGAAGGTATATGGAGCACATGTTCATTAACGTCAGAAGAATGATCAATACTTGTATCTCTATCTTGATAATAACTAATAGGAAATTCATGTATATCAACCTCTCTATTTTCTAAAATAACATTAAAATAAAGAGGGGATAAATTGTTACCAGCAAAAATATCAGGATAGAGGTGAACATGAGAATCGGAAGCAATGAATTTGAAAACATCTCTATTTGCAGATTCTTGTAAATTATTTCCATTGCAAATTTCAGATTTATGATCATTCATTTGTCTACTAATGCTTTCTTGAAGAGTGTTGTTTGGCTGCCTTGAATTTGGAATTTGATCAATATGATCAAATTCAGAAATTTCTGTAGCAGATTGCATACTATTGAAAACTTCAATTTCTGCATGTGCTTGCCAATCTATAATATGATTTTTTGAATTTAATTCATAGTGATTTTCAAATTTCATGGCAAGTGGTTCTTCAAGATTATTACTAATTTCATCTTGCATGTGTTTATCAAATTCTTGCAAGCTTTGTGATAATGATTCATTAGCATGATTATCATTAATACTGTAAGAGGTGTTGTTAGGTCCCTATAATATTAATGGTCCCCCCATTACTATTGTCATTGTATCCCTTATTGTTATTATTGTGCCCCATAGAATCCCTCTATTGTTATTTTTGTGTCTTTATATTATTATTGTTAGGTTGGCTTGGTTTTATTGTGACCCCGTAGACTCCTATATATAAAAAGGAGGTTTTGTCATTTGAATCATCTAATAATTGTTCATTTGTGTAATGTAAAGGATGCTGCCCCCTCGAAGAGGCTTATTTTTAAGGCATTGATCTATATTTTCTATCTTTTTGTGAGCTGGTTTCATAACATTTGGTATTAGAGCTTTGGATTCTAGGGTTTCGCTGCTCCAAATAGGTCATCGTGCCATTTTCTCTATAACTTTTTCTGTGACATTTCAGAAGCTAAAAAAACCCCATTTGGGCTGAAATAGTTCTAAACTTCGGGTCCAAATTTTAGAGCTTTTCTCGCTGTATTTGCGGAGATATGATCTGAGGAAGTTGGCATTTTTGTAGACTCCCGAATTACATTCCAAACAGGTGACCTGGGGAAAATTGTCATAACTTTTGTTTTGAGCATCAGATTGAAATCTCCTAAGAAGTTTAAGAAAGAGGACAACCTCTAGTTTTCTGTATATCAGTTTCATGTACTAAGGTCGAAACAGTGACACATGGCACATCGTACAAGTTTTCTCTACTGAACTAGTCTATAATTACGTCACCGTGGGAGATTTGGCATAACTCTTCCTTGGAGAATCCAATTTTGATCATACTAGTGGCATTGGAAAGAGGATGCAGAGGGCTACTACAGGTCACGATTTTAGAACTGGGAGATCCAAAATTATAGAGGTACATTAGATTCAATATCGAGCTCCTACAAGTGAAAAAATGTGTGTATTTTTTAAATTTTTGCATAAGCTTGGTTTGAAAAATTATTTTGAAGGAATTCGAAAGGCATAGTGAAGCATTATTATTGGTAATTGATGCCCCGAAGAAAGAAAATGGAAACACCTAGTAAGCAACCTGAAAGATATATCATGACTCATGAAGAAGAGGAATAAATGCAACATGATATATCAATATTATGAAACTAAGTGCAACAAATTTCACTCGCACAAAAGGTAATAGAAAATAAGATGGATGGTTTAAAGAAAGACATAGAAGCTAAGATGGATGGTTTAAATAAAGGCGTAGAAGCTAAGATGAATGACTTGGAAGCTAAGATGGATGGCTTGGAAGCTAAGATGGAAGACGTGGAAACTAAGATGGACGGCGTGGAAGCTAAGATGGATGGCATGGACGCTAAGATGGAAGCTAAGATGAATGGCATGGATGATAAGATGCAAGAATTGAAGATAAATTTGAATAAGTTGCTACAAGAAATGGTCACTAATGGTGAAAGAGTACTAAAGGAATCTCATGATGAGAACAAAATAAATGTTAATCATGATTTCATAGACTCTAATGTTGGATTGAAGACCCACCATGTTCCAAAAATTGATATGAGGAAGGTTGATGGCAAGGATCCTGGAACATGGATACTACAGATGAAGGAATTTTTCGATCTCCATAATGTGAAAAACACACAAAAGGTACGTAATGCAACTTTATATTGGGAACCAAATCAGTTTGTATGGTATCGATGGCTTTGCTCTCATAAACAAATTGTCACTTGGGAAATTTTTACGGAAGAAATGATAGCACATTATGAGGATACAAAAAGCAACACTTTTTTTAGCCAATTGATAAATCTCAAACAAAAGGGTTCAATGATGGAGCACATTGAGGAGTTCCAAAAATTGGACATAAGGGTAAAAGATATTCTAGAGGAGCATAGGATTGATGTGTTTATAGGGACGTTAGAAGATAATATCCAACATGAGGTTCACCTTTGGGAACTTGATTCATTGGAGAAGGTATTTAGGTTAGCAAGAAAAATGGAAAGCAAAATTATGGCAACCAGGAAGCCTACCACTCACAACTATAAAGATTGAAGTGTCACTGCCACTAGCCTTCCACAACCTACAAGGTTGACACCATAACATTTGGAAGAAAAAAAAGAAAAAAGGGCTTTGTTACAGTTGTGATAACAAATACACTAAAGGTCATAAGTGTGCTAAGAAGAAATTATTCTATATAGATTGTGAAGAGAAGGAAGAAAAGGGACAAGAAATGTCAAAAGAAGAGGATATACTTCGTGAACAAATCCAACCATATATTGTAATGCATTGGCTGGAATTACCACTCCTCAAACTATCAAGATAGAAGGGCATATCAAGAAGAAAAATGTAATAGTGTTGATTGATTCAGGAAGTACCCATAATTTTATTCATTGTAAGATAGCAAAAGATGAATTGCTTCCTATATCCAGCACCAGAGTGTCAAGTGATGGTTGCAAGTGGAGGAACCATAAATTGCTCTGGAAAGTGCCATAATATCAAGTTATCCAT
>APFE031295933.1:19723-87944 GCA_000404065.3 Pinus taeda
TATGACTTTGAAATCATCTACAAAAAAGGGAAGCAAAATGTTGTGGCATATGCACTCTCAAGAAAGGATGAGGATGTGGAAGCATTTATTTGTGCCATTTCTATTATCCAACCAGATTGGATAAACGAAGCAAGGGATGAATGGAAGAATGACGAGGAAGTGTGGGCACTCATTCAAAAGATACAACAAGATCCCAGTACATCTGATACATTTATCTAGAAAAATGATTCGTTATGGTACAAGGATCAGATATACCTATTTAAGAATTCCCAACTCTAACAAAATATTCTTAGGGAATTGCACACCTCTCCCTTAGGAGGGCACTCACGATTTCTAAAAACCTACCACATGGTTAAGAAGGATTTTTTTTGGGATGGCCTTAAATCGGATATTCAAAACTTTGTGGCAGAATGTTTGGTTTGCCAACAAAATAAAGTTGAAACAATTAAGACTCTCGGACTATTACAACCTTTATCCATTCCAAGCCAACATTGGGAGGAGGTTTCAATGGATTTTATCACAGGTTTACCTAAGTTCGAAAGAAAGAGTGTTATCATGGTGGTAGTGGACAAACTTACCAAGTATGCACACTTTTATGCATTATCTCATCCATTTAAAGCAAGTATAGTTTCTATTGCATTTATGGAAACAATTCAAAAGCAACATGGAAACCCAAAGATTATTGTAAGTGACAGAGATCCCATTTTGACTGGAAATTTTTGGACATAATTATTTTCTTGTCTTGGTACTCAGATAGCTCATAGCTCATCTTATCATCCTCAATCTAATGGGAAAATTGAGATAGTAAAGAAATTTTTGGAAGAATATCTTTGTTGCTTTGTATCTGATAAATAGACACAATGGGTCAAAAGGTTGCCTCTGGCTGAATGGTGGTATAACACTTCCTTCCATACTGCAACAAAAATGACCCCATTTATGGCAATTTTTGGATATCATCCACCATTCATCACATCATATTTAAGAGAAAATTATAAGGTTCAAGCAGTGGAAGATCACATCGAGCATCAGCAACAGTGGAATGAATTAGGATATTCAATAACTTTAATGCATCTTCAAGTCTGGCCATTTTTCTTCAATGTCACTTAAAAAACACAACTGAGGCAACAACAACAGAAAAATAATATTGTACTCTTACTACAAGATATTGTAAGGGCTTGTCAAGTGGCAACAATGTCGCGAAAGTGGTTGATGGAGCAGGACCAATGCAAAAAAATATATAAATGTGAAGATGAGTGCTGTCCTCAACTTCAAACTTCAGAGCATCTGGCTGCTATGGAAATCATGCAAAATCTCTACAAGAAACTGCTCCAAAATCTCTACAAGAAACTGCTCCTAGAATGATTGCCAAAAAATGTCTTCAAAATTGCTTCAAATTCACTTCATAATGCTGATCAAATCTTCATCTTAAGACATTTCACCCACTGGCAATATTTTCACAATATTCAAACAAGAATTACACTGCTTTATTGAGTTTTAGTTTTCATAACAAGTGGGTACATGGCCTGCTGTAGGTGTATTCTTTAAAAACATATGATGGCACCACAAATGACAATTTCCACTCTCTTTTGGTATGGGATATGATGGTATTTTGCAAATTTTATATTCAGATTTGAAGATCTACAGCTACATCATACATGGACTTGAACATATTAGATTGGAGATATCCTGAGGGCTATGCTGCATACCATGAATTTGTATGGGCAGGAGTAAGAGCATTTTGCTCCAATTTCTCACAAACTCATTGAATCATGCCATACTGCTAGTCATATGATTCCCCATAATATGGTTATGAAGCAGCTCAACCATCCACGATTTCTGATTTTCCAAGACTTGAGTTTGTGTTGCTCATACTTACATTTCCTTAAGAGACAGTAACACTGCAGGCATTGGCGTTGTTGGGATTCTTCTTACAACAATCATTCTGTTGTAAAATGAAAAGGATAAGATGATAGCCATGCCTATAAGAGGGCACCACCTTTGAGGAAAAAAATAAATCTTGGTCAATGCATCATCAGTGAGCAATTCTGCTTGTTCCAAACTAGGCAGCGTCCTTGTCACTGCTACAGCAATATGAAACATAAAGAAGGATCCTTTAAAAGGACAAAATCGTGGCAGCTACCATCTCACATGGATATAGAGGAATTTTTTTTTTTTTTTATCAAGGAACTTGGATGATTTCTTTATAGCATGGCATCAATCGGAATGATGTACTCCTGGCCCCTTATGCTTCAAAAAGAAGAAACATGCCATGTTAGGACCTCAGAATAATTCAAAAGATGAAATGTGCCCTGCCAAGATCACCGGAGATGATCCTTTGTCAGGATGCTGCTAGGTTCACCGGACTATTCAAACTCAGGCTGACCATTCATCGCATCTTTTGGGTATATCTATTTTCTATTTGCTGGTGTAAAAGGCAGCTGCATGGCACCACTATACCAGTAAGTCTTCACTCGACAGTGTTGCAGTATTTTCCAGAATAGCCACAACCCCAATATGATTTAATGTGCAACAAACTGATTAATACGGTGTCGCTTCCACAAATTCTCTCAGACTCGAAACAACCATAAGCAACTCGGTCTTGAACGCAGAGATGTCTGAAATTCAGAGAAATGATATTGCCACCACGTCACAAAATTCTTAATCAGAAAATCCATCTTCCAAATAAATCAGTCAGTCGATTGAGCTCCGCAGGATGTGAATTTATGCTTTGTTGTTCATTATTGGAAACATGTGACCTTGCCGCCACCACTGATGTTTCACAAATTCTCTTCTCACTGAAATTTCATGAATAAGACGCAACAAAAATTTGATCCTGATTATCGAAACCATCGCCTTCTTCCTCATCCGCTTCAAATCTTCAAGCACCTGCAACTCGTTACATAAATCACGATTCACCACCGTTTTTGTTGGCAATATTCCATGGCCTTCATACAGGGAATGGATGGTAGAGGAGTATTGGAAATGACAATCTTCCACAATCACGCTCTTCTCAATTTAAAATCCTCATTCAGAGTGGCAAAGACTCAATGCACAAAGATGCTCCCAACCAATGCTCACAATCAACTCCAAGGGATTTGAATTATGGCAGAGGGACATAGAATAATGGCAAGGAAAAAAAGAGAATAATGGTAGGAGTTACTTGCAGAAAAAGCTAATTCGAGAGTTGTCTCTCAAATCTGATATGAAAAGAGGCTCTGAAATCTCGTTCCTTTGGTTTGTTAGCATTCAAATCCAGCATTCACTCAATTTCAATGAACGGCAGCAGGAGAGAAAATCGAGCTTCAAAGTCGTTAACAATTTGTCAACCTTTTCACCTTCCAAACGTAAATCCAATGTCAGATTACAGATCCAACGTATATACAACGTTGAGAAAAATGCAAAGAACGCTGCTACCAGGTCAGGGAGGTGTTAGTGCTACAATATGGGCAGAAAATAGGAGTTACAAGAGAATCCAGCAGCGTGAAGAGGGCAGCGTATGGAGGCCCAACAGTCTAAATTCATAGTCTTGTCAGGGAATAATGGTAAATCGCAGCGCTGTTATACCAGTGCGCAGACTTTGATAGGCTGCAGGTAGGAATACAATGCCTAGTTGCAGATTTGATGCGGTCAACTAATAAAATAAATGGTCAGGTAATGAAGACTAGGCCAACACTATTCAAGGCAACTCAGATCAGTTGCTCAGGGAAAACAGGCCACACATCATGGCTCTGATACCATGTTAAACACACATGGTGAACAAGAGAAAAATATGAAAGATAAGCTTGCATTACATTTTTATTAACAATAGATGTACATTTATAGTAAAATATGGTGACCGTTGGGATTCACATCCCAAGGTCCCTTGGACTACTTAGTCTGTTCGACTTCCACACTAACCCATTTAGGATTAGGTGTCCAACAGATACCTTATCGAAAAGGAAATTTCTAATATAACTAAGTATACACACATCCTGAATATAATAAAGACACGTTTTTGCTAATTATTTCCCTTGCTAAAACTAAATACATTCTAAGTTTTAAATTGGCCTTTATTGGTTGATAAGATAAAACAAAACACCTTTCCAAGTTAGCCATTTTAGTTGACTCCTTTGTCACAGGTAGAGCCTCTGCTGCCAGCAAACGTTCATAGTTTCGACAGGGATACCTTTTAACCATTTGATTGTTCACGACCCCTTCCATCTCAAAGTATGATTAAAAGAATGAATTCAAAACATGTTTTCATATTTTGTATTTCTTTTCTTTTTCTTTTCTTTTATAAGATAAAAAGCCATTGTCCTGGTTTGATTGCCATCTGTTTTGACAATGCCATTCACTGGTTGTAATCTAATCGAACAAGCTGGCTCGTGATGAGACCCCTTGCCTTATGTTTATAAGCCATTACCCTGTTTTGGTATGCAGTGTTGGTAATGTCGGTCAGATTATTTTCCAATGGTCATGGTAAGCAGGCTTGTAATAAGACATTTTAGAATTACACTCTGAGTAATCATATACTTGAATGAATGGGATGAACAATTTTCTCCTTAAGAGAAAATGGATGACAAGGTAAGAGTTGAGGATGCTAAGATTGAATCAGTCTCTGTTTTGATATTGATAACCTTTTTGTGACCAGTTTGAAAACATTAAAACGATTTACAGTAGTTCTAAATCTTGAGAGGATTTTCACAAAACAAAATGGGGTTTTCAGAATGCCAATATACCTAATTTCCTAGAAATTGTTTCTTTTGTTTAAGATTTCTATTTTACAAAAGTAAATATTAAAAATACTTCTTCTGAGCAACATTTCAATATAGCAAAGGCCAATAGAAGCTATTTTACATCCTTATTTCCTAATGATCCTAAATATTGTTAATCCTACTGAATTTAAAAGAGAAGGGGTTACCTCCTCAATTGAAGAATTTCTTTAAGATGAGGCCATTAACATGAAGAGTGTCCCTCTTTCCTGATAGATCTTGTAATATGAATGTCGAATGGCCTATCTTTTCGCTGATATGAAATGGTCCCAGCCACATATTTTGGAATTTGGTGTGTTTACCCTTATCCTCATGTGCTTTGTCCCATTTTAGAACTAGATCACCAACTTGCAACTGTTTAGAACTAGATGAACCTGAATCAAATGATAACTTGATTATCTGCTGATGTTTATCATGAGTAATTTTGGCCTTTTCTCTTTCTTCTTCTAATTTTAAAATCTGATCATGTCTGAGTTGGATAGAAGAAGAGGGTCTTTCTTCAATAAACTGAACTAGGGCTAGAGAAGGAAGCGCTAAATTGGTCGGTAGTACTGCTTCTTTCCCGTACACAAGGTTGAATGGGGAAGTACCTATAGAGGCCTTTTGCGTTATTCTATCAGCCCATAGTGCGAATACTAAAGATTTGTGCCAGTTTTTATGATTTTGTTCGATGGTTCGCTTAATGATTTTGAGTAGATTTTTATTGGTAGATTCTGCCAGACCATTACCCTGGGGATAGTAATTTGCAAAATATTTCAACTTAAATCCTCTCTTGATAGCAAATTCAAACATGGCATTTCCAGAAAAATAAGATGCATTATCAAAAACAAGAGCATTAGGGACACCAAACCTGGTAATGATGAATTGGTCAATGAATTCTATAATTCCTTCAGATTTTGTTGTCTTTAATGGAATTGATTCAACCCACTTGGCAAAGTAATCGGTAGCGGTAAGGATATACTTGTGTTTTTTTGAGGATTGTGGAGTTATCTCTCCAATAATGTCTAGTCCCCATTGTTCGAAAGGTTGATCGATATTAACTGGTTGCAAAGGAAAAGCTGGTTTCCTTTGTCTTCCACTGGAGACTTGACAACTTCGGCATTTCCTTACATACTCATGGGTATCTCTGAATAAGGTGGGCCAGTAATATCCAACATGGATGATTTTATGAGTTGTTGTGTCAGCTCCAAAGTGTCCTCCAGCTGGTCCATCGTGTAGCTCCTGCAAAACCTTTTGTGCTTCAGGTTTCTCTAAGCATCTTAATAAAACTAAATCGTAGTTTTGCCTAAAAAGAACATCATCAATGATAACGAAGTTTTTTTACTTTAATCTAATAGCCCATTTGTTTTTATAAGAGAGATTAGGAGGTGTATGTCCATTTTTCAAATAAAAGATTAAATCTGCATATTGAGATTCAGAATCGGTAATACTTATCTGGTTGACTTCTTCAATATGATCTGTATCACCTGATTCGGGAATGTTCGATGCTCCTGCTAATAACTTGCAAAAACCTTGACCTCTAACAATCTTTGCTGGCTTGATTTCCAAGTTATATTCTTGGAGTGTTGTAACCCAATTTGCCCTTTTTTCACCTAGTTCTCTTTGGATCAGTAATTGCCTTACTGCAGAAAAAGTAACTATTACTTTTGTATGGGCTTTTAGAAGGAAGGGCCTATAGTGTTTGATGGCTTTATATACAGCAAAGGCTTGTTTTTCAACTTCGGAGTAATTTGGTTCTGCACCTGAAAATTTGAGTTGAAGAATGAAATTGGTGCTTCCAAGTTGTGATCGTTGATTTGAGTGAGTACCGCTGCATAAGATAAATCGGACGCGATAGTGTACAATGTGAAATGATTAGAAAAATTAGGAGTGTTTAAAGCGGGGGCATTGATTATTGATTGCTTGATTAAATCAAATGCTTCTTTTTCCACAGTCCCCATCTAAACACTTAATTTTTCTTAATCATGGTTTTTAATGGTAAAATGATATGAGAAAAATCGGGAACAAATAAAGCCTAAGAGCTTTCCTTGATCTAGAGCAAAGAAGGATTTTTTAGAATTAAGTGAAATACCATACCTTCTACAGCGTTCAAAGATTTGATTCAAATCATGTAAATGGTTAGATCTTTTTTTAGAAAATACAGTAATATCATCTAAGTAGACGACTACTGTCTTGTTGATCAATCCTTTGAAAGCTATATCCATTGCTCTTTGGAATGTAGCTCCTGCGTTAATAAGTCCAAAAGGAATTTTCTGATAGGCATAGGTTCCCCATTTTGTTCTAAAAGTAGTTTTGAGTCTGTCATCAGGATGAACCAGAACTTTGTTGTATCCTGAAAAACCGTCTAGAAAAGACATTAGTTCAGAACCTGCTACTGAATGGAGTATTTGCTCCATGGTAGGTAATGGGAAATTATCTTTTTGGCTGGCCTTATTTAGATTTCTGGAATCAATACAAATCCTAATGTCACCATTTTTCTTCCTGACAGGTACCATGTTGGAGACCCAGTTTGAGTGTCAAACTGGAAAAATAATCTTTGCTTTTAAGAGTTTATTGAGTTCTGATTTTATCTGACTCTCTAAGTTTGGATGTATTTTCCTCAATTTTTGTTGAACTAGTTTTTGTTCGGGTAGCATTGGAATGGTATGTTGTATGATAGATGTATCATATGTTTTTAAATCATCATAATTCCAAGCGAAGACATGTTTATTTTTTCTTAATAATCTAATAAATGCTGTCCTTTCCTGTTCGGAAAGTCCTAATCCTAAATTAATATTTTGAGGGTTATGCTCGGTACCAAGATTTATCAATTCAAACCTTAAGGTAGAACTTTGGATTTTTGAATTGGTTGCATGTTTGAACCTGTCTTTAATGTCATAGAGATCTTCAATTTTAACCACAGGTTTTGGTATGGAGTTTTCCTCATGCTTTTCTTTCATCTGAAGATCATGATCATTTTCATCAATGATCTGATCGTTGTAGGATTTGTCGGAAGTTAAGAAATGTAGAATGTCTTCATCGTGGTTGAATACTCTCCAATTGGTGATATTGTCGAGGATTGATGGCCTAAAGATCAACTCTACCGAAAATCTATCTAGACTAAAATCGTCAGAAGGGAGGAGTTTAGAAGCAACATTGGCCAACAGGTCAGCGGCTGCATTCTGGGATCTGGGAATAAGTGAAATATTGAATGCTAAGAAATGAGATAAAATTTCCTAGACTAAAGACTGGTAGTGTTTGAGGTGATTAGAGAGACAATGGATTATATTTCGAACTTGTTTTATAACAATCTCTGAATCGCCAAACACTTTTAAATATTGAACTTTCAAGCTGATAGCTTTGTATAATCCTTGGATAAAGGCTTCATACTCAGCTGTATTATTCGTGCATTCGAATTCTAATCTACAAGAAAGAATTGTTTTTTCTCCCTCAAGGCTAACTAAAATACACCCTGCTCCTGATCTTTCACTATATTTTGAACCGTCAAAATATAAAGACCAAAATAAAGAATTATCGACACTTTTATTTACAAAATTCTCAGTAACATTAACACATCTAGATCTGTCAGTTTGTGAAAAAATTTCGATTTGTGATGTGAAATTATTTACTGAGAAAGGAGATGGCTGGGCAATATAATTGCCAAAGAATGATTCAGAAGAATAATTTCCCAAAATGTTGTTGTTAAATGCAACTGGTTGATTCTTTTGTTCGAACTCTATAACAGTATGGGTCATGTGTTTCTCCCGATTGATTTTTATTTGATTTGGCTTTCCTTTGTAGGGCAGCCACATATGAGACCAATCGGTAGAAATATACCCGTGGAGCTTTTCAGACCAATCTCTGCTCAGGATTAAACCATAGAACTCAGGTATATCAGCGATTAAGATATCAATTCTTTGAACCACTCGTGGATCAGCCAATAACCTGATTGTAACAGAGTTTATTTCCCCTAAAACCTGGACTTTAGTTCTATCTAACTACACAATGTGAATCGAGGACTTCTGGGGTTCTATGTTTAGTTTAGAACAAACTGAAGCTGGCATTATATTGGATGATGCCCCAGAGTCAATCAAGCAGTTATGTAGATTTCGATTGTAGATTTCGTACGTTAAGAGGAAAGGAGGGGTATGGGAGTTTGATCTGTCTCCAATTAGAATTGTATCAATTGCCTCAACTCTACCAGAAGGTGGTTGTCCTAAATCACTTGCGGCTTTAGTACTGGGAAGAGGTGAAGAAGGAACTGCATTAATTTCTTTGAGAAGCAATTTTTGTTGATGTTTTAATTCGCTGAGTTCAAACATGGGGATGTTTGCCTTAGTCTTTTTCATATCATCAAAAATATTGTAGTCCATTGAATCCGATACTACCAACGCCTTAGATGATGTAGGTATATTGGAGGATGACAGTTGATTTTGAGGTACTGTTGCAGCTGGCTTCCTTGTGGGTACCTTTTCCTTTGTAGTATTGGTACCTGCACTCCTTTTCTTTGAACTTGCCTGGACAGGTTCAGGAGTACTTTTGCTCCTGGTAGTCACAGGAAAGGCTTCTTGTTCAGCTTCGGTATCGGAGTTAGGCAATATGAAGTCCCACATTCCATGGCATTCAACGAATTCATCTTCTTTGAATTCATCAGATGGTGCAATTGTTTCTTCTTCTTCTTCTTCCTCAGGATCTGAATCTGCATAGGATATAACATTTGGAGGCTTTGACTCAGGTTTCTTAAAATTCCTATAAGGTTTCTACGCTGAGGACTTTGCTACTTGCTTTTTAATTTCAACCATTTCATTTGACATGGTTTTGAGGACTTTTTGAAGGCCCTCCATATCGTATGGATATTTGGTGATTTTCTTCTTTGAATCATCCTTGAAAGACACTTTTTTGGATTTTCTTTCCTCGAGAGAAACTTTCTTTTCCAAAGCGATTACACGTTTTTCGACAGCGAGGGCTTCTTTCATGTTTTCAGCCAATGTAGGTTTTTTATCCCTATCTACAAAAATGGCTATATTTGAAGGTAAGGTTGTAATGTACCACTCGCTTCTAATTTGTTCAGTTGGCTTGTCATCGATAGGGATTTTAATCAAGAGTTTGTTAAATCGGGAGTTAAACTCCTTAATGGGTTCTCTTGACTCAATCCTTAGATTGGAAAGGTCATTAATGAGTGTGGCCAAGGATCTATCATCGCCGTATTTGGTAATAAATTGTTCATGAAAGATATTCCAACTGGTAATGGATCCAGAGGGCAAGGAAAAATACCAAGACCCTGCTGATCCTTGTAATGTGTAGGAGAAAAGTCTAACTACAACATCTTCTTTTGTTACTCCCTTCAAATTAACTGACAACATGAAATTATTTATGTGTTCCTCAGCTAATGCTCCAGCATCTGGATTGAACTTTGGTAACCATTTCTCAGGATAAACAGGTAGTGGATGTAAAAGCGCAGACATAGTGACTGCACCAGGACTTCTCCATGGGGTCTGAGCCATTTTTGGAGTACCAATGATTGCCTGTGGTGTTCCATGTGTTTGGGGAGGAGGTGGAAATGAAGACTGAAAAGATTGTGATGTTGAAGGTGAAGTCCCCTGGTGAACAATAATATGTAATGGTGAAGTGGGTGTTTGACTTCGCACTTGAGATGATGAGATGGAAGATGATGGAGAAAAGGTTTCACTACCAGAACCTTCAGTGTTCTTTTTAATCATTTTCCTTTGGGGTAAAGGCAACTCAGGTGGTTCAATACCGAGTTTTTCGCTTTGAAGTCTAGTAAGATGATAAGGTAGGCAGAATTGCGAAATCTAACTGCCTTCTGATACTTCAGATCTAGGAGGTGAGATGGAGAAGCCTTGAAGTTTCTCGACGATAGACTGAACTTCAGGGGACTCCGGACTTAAATGTTCTGAAGTATGATGGGTTTGAGCAGTGGTAGTTGATCCTTCTTCTTCTCGTCTAGATATTGGTATTTCAGAGTGCAAATGAGAGGTCCGAGGAGAAGTGGAGGGTGATTTACTCTGTGAATGGTCTATAGGTTTTGACTTACTTGCCATTCATAGTGGATGGCCCTCCTTCTAGCACCAGAAATGTTGAGGCCCCAAAAATCGTTACATCAACATCGGGGGATAACCACCCGGTCCGGACCTTAATACAGCTCCTTTTCCGTTTCGGATGGTGGCTCCGACTAGATATGATGGGACTAGTTTCCCAATAGTGAATAAAAGGGGGTGAATGAATGATTGGTTTTCAAATAAGTGATAATAAATGGAGGACTTATTCTATGAATGAAAACGTAAATGACTATTTCATCCCGGGAAGCTTCTATTCTTTAAGTGCAACGTTTAATGATCGATGTTTGCTGATAGGCATATCGATGAAACTATGAAATAAACAAAGACATTCATTTAAATGATAATTGCTTCGTTCAAATAGTTGAACAAAGTAATTGATAAAACAATATTACACTTCTCTTTTATATTATCGATACATGCATGATTGAGAGAATAACAAACTGTAAACATCCAATAGTGGAAAGCATAAAGTTTACTGTTAAAACACATTCACATATTCAATAATAGCATAAATGACCAAACAACAATTCACATAAAAGGAATAAATTCAGACATAGATAATAGTACCATATGAGCTGCGAATTATTCCCTATGCCAATCGCAATTTGAATTCCTTCTTCTGATTCAGAAATACTTTTAGATAAAGGAAATAGTGCACATTCACATCAAAGCTTCATTATCAAAATTTGGAAAGATTGGTCCAATTTTCATAAAAGAATATGCCTGAAGTACAGTAGTGCAACTTCAGGCTTAAGTCATATACAAAAACTTACGACCCTTTCTAAATACATGAAAGGGTCTATAAATACTAAACTAAGCTAACAAACTACAAAATTAAAATGCTACTAAATTGGTGTAATCAGATCTTAAATATCTCCCCCACAGTGATCTGGTAATCGGCACCGATGATTCATCCTTCTGACTGTTTTCCCTTCGTCCTGAGTTGGCATATCGCCAGCATTGGCTCCACTTCTTGAGGGTGGCTGAGATGAGAATTGATTTGAGCAGCATAGGTGGCATCATGTATATTGGGAATAATACACCCGATTGCATCCGTCAGGCATTTGAGGGCAGCTCTCTGACTATATGGTTTTACTAGGAACAACCAATAGGCGTCCCAAGTTAAAATTTTAATCCCTGAGATCAATTTCCCATTCTTTTCTTGCTCTTGGTTACCTGACTGCTCCAATGTCTTGGACGATAATAGTTTACCTAGTGTACATTGAGAAATCATGTTAGATAAATAGAGAGTATTATTGATCAAGTCAATTAAATTGCTTGTAGATAACTTGCATCTGGAAACAACTCTCTCTGCTTTCATTAATTGGGAATGCCACTCTGTGAATAGGATTTCTTTATAGGATTCTAAGATTTTGGGCAAGTTTGCTGCCTTTCCCTCATTAGAGTCCTGCCAAGTAAGAAAATCTGTCAAAGTATCTTCGGCTTGCTCTAAATCCTACCTGGCATGAACTGACTTATCTATTATAGATGTTGTTATGTCGCATAAAGGTTCAACTTGGGCGATTTCATGACATAAAAATCTTATTTGTGTTATTAATGCCTTGTTAATTTGCATTGCCTCTGCTCTGAACTCGGCAGGCTGGGGAAGACTCTTGAACCTTTCTATTTGAGCTGATAATTGAGAAATTTTCTCATCTTTTGTCTTTGCCATCTGTTCATTCATCACCTTCAACTTTGATAATGCCTCCAATAGTTCCTTCTGTCTCTGGATTGCTCCTGAATTGATCCTCTGCTTCTCTTCATGCAACTGTTTGTTTAGTTGGTTGTTTAATTGTTGCTGTGTGGACAGTTGCTGTTGTAGCTGTTATGATTTCTGCTGCTCTGCCGATAGCTGTGCTTGTAATGAAGCGATCACTTGATCCTTTTCCTTCAATAGATTGCTTAACTCTGATGCCTTATCCATGGTGGCTGCCGAATAGGCACCGACATATTGCGATAACTTTGTCAGGTCATCGGAGGGGTCGAATTCTTCTCTCCATACCACATTGGTTGTTATTGTTTGTTCAGGGAACATAGAATGTTGATCAATCCTTCTCCTTTTCCATTGTTGCTTTATTACAGCCTTGTGTTTTGGGCTATAGAAAACATCTAGTGGAGGAATGTCCTCCACCTGCAAAATAATTTGATTGGAAGGATTCTTCAGAATTATTTCTACTACTGTAGTTTGGGGTAGACAGCTGGTTCCTTTGTTTGGAATCTCCTTTGATGCTGTATCTTGTGTATCGGCAGCTTTGGATGTTTCGGCGTCCGTTGAGGTCTCAAGATTGCCTATAATTGTATTAAATTGTTGCCATTATTCAAGCAATCTTGGGTCCACTTGAGTATCAACATTCATTTCTTTGCTGCTTTGCTCCTGCTGCCTTTTCTGTTCTTCTTCCCTTATTCTCTCCTGTTCTTTCTTTTCTGCTTCCTCTTGTTCTTTCCTTTGTGCTCTTCCTGTTTTTCTCTGTGTCTCTTCCTGTTTTACCTCGGAGTTCCTCCTGTTTCTTCTTTGGATTTTTCCCAGATTGCGATGTAGCAGAGGTTCATTAGTAGTGCTGCTTAGGCTCGCTTGACTGAATCATCGGGGTAGTAGCTACAAATCTAGAGGCAGAGTTTGCAACCTCTGTTCTCTAAGTTTGTTAAATTCTACTAACCCGTCATCATGGTATCTCATCCTGGCTAGCTGTTGTACCTGGAAGATTGACTCGGCGGAGGAGAACAGGTCATCAAACTCATCTTCCTTGTGCTCGAATTTAGTAAGCTTGGCTTGATCTAGGGAATTATAGATGATTTTCTTTGGGTCGAAATGCCTATTAGGCAGAGTGGCGAGACTTAGGACGTTAATTTTTTCTATCTCTTTCTCTGCATGTTTATAATCATGCAGAGTATAGGTGCCACACCTAAGAGGAAAAGGAGGCCAAACTTGCTTTTTTGAATTTCTGAGAGTTTTCGTGGCTGACGCAGTTGTAAGCTGGTATGCTATTTTGCGACCTAATAGCTTGTCTCGTATGTAAAATGGGAGGACATGAGGTCTAGCCTGACTGCCAAAAACTCTTACATAGGTGAATTTTTCTTCTCCAAACCAGGTTCCTAGAGCTGTCAAGTCAATTTCAGCCTGAGAGGAGATCTTAGGGTCAGGTTTATCAAAAATTGCATAGTAAAGAGGTAGCATGAATTCCATTGCAGACTTGGTATAAATGGTGTTTATAATTAGCCTTCCATAGTTTCTGGTGGTAGATATGAATAGGCATAGGGTCCTGTGGAGTCCATCTCCACCCTAACACAGGAAACTCGGAATTGAAACAGAGGGTATCCAAAATATAGGCACTAAAATAAAATGGAGGGATGAATCTATCAGTAACACGGGATTTGTTTCTGAATTCAAGAATAGTCGTAGCCAATTTATCTGATAATATAGTCCCCCAATCCATGATTTCACTATTACATGCCGCTTCTATCAAAGGAACCATTTCTATGGAAAATTTTGAAGAATCATGTAATCCCCATAATCGACACATTATTTCTCCAGCATAACAATACGGAGAGCATAAGGAGTTGACGGAGTACTTACCCGAAGACTCATGTTTGTGTTTCGCCGGGTTCTGTCTCCATTCTCGTATAGGCGCTGACTCGGTCTCATTCTCATCTCGAAACTTCTCCAGAAATGATTTCTTGTACTTCTTCTCTGGCTCGGGCAAATGGTACATTTGTCTGAAATCGTTGGACTGAAATGAACCAAATACTCTTCCATCAATAGTGTAGAATGTTTTGTCCATAATTGGAATTTCCTCGATTGCCCATCTCACCACATCTGTATACAAAAGAATTTGCTCTCGAGCTGCTACCCTATGCAGGTAGGAATAAGCCAAATCCTTTAAAGTAGCATCAGATTTTCGGCTTGAACTTGCTGAAGCTTGTACCAATGTTTGCTGAGGTTCCTTGGCTTCTACCAGGTTGTAAATATTTTTTCTACCAGGTTGTAAATATTTTGCTAAGTAGTGCTGCCAAGGCCGAGACATGTGGTATCTGAGATTAATCCCTTCTTGCTTGGTCCCGGATCGGTGGCATGTTGTCCTGTTACCATAGAAGCTGAAGGCGTTCCAGACCTCTTAGATTTCTTTCCCATTTGGTCTGGAATCGTTACTGTGGAAAAACTCTGCACAAGAGAAAAATGAACGTAATGCAGAGAAAAGATGGCGAAAACCAAGTATGAGGGAATTGTGTCAATCAACGAATAATGGAAGATTTATCATAAGGCTCTCACAGATACAATCTCTAAAAGGATTTAGGCATAACTGCTCATTAATTGGACGTTAAAACCTGTCAATCATTTAAATGCTCATTATATCCTTTATTCGCTAAATAATGGTTTAAGCGTGGATTTGATTTTTTGGCGGTTGGACTCGAGCGAATCTCTATCGGGAAGAGAAAAGGCTTCCAATGATAATTAATATATAATATAGTGAAATCATATTGATCCTTTTTGAAAGTCGCACCTGGGTTTATTGCAATCGGCAATCGGGAGAAGCCTTGGGGCAATTTTTTTAAGCATTATGGAATCCCCGATCGCCGATAGCGATATCGCTTGAATCGCATCGAGAGTTTGAACGAGGAGAGTTTGTTATGTTCACGTCACATTCCCCGATCGCCGATTGCAATATCGCATCGGAGCAAAGGGGAGGGTCCTTTTATTATTTATTTTCCCGATACCCGTTGGTCACTTGCTTTTATTGCATTGGGGAAAATCAATGGGTCATAGTTGTGCATCCTTTGTTATTCCAATATGCGATCTTGTGATCGCTTTATCGCAATAATAAAGGATTATTTGTTTTATTTTTAAGACCGATTATTTCAAAAGGTTTCAAGATGTTTTGTTTATTTCCGAACCTTTAGAAGAGTGATGGATTAGTACCAATTTAATCTAAAAGGGACCCATTTCAATTTATAATTTTCTAAAGTAAGATTTTTATGAAATGGGGGGTTGTTGTATAGCACAACACTACAAAAACGCAGTCATTGTTGTGCTTAGTAGAAGGAAGTCCCAACATGTAATCCATGGAATTGGATTCCAAAAATCGACTAGGAGTAGGTAGAGGAGTATATAGGACTTTCTTCTATGGTTGGTTTCGAAGTGTCGCAAGCAGTGAAATTTCTAATGTACTTCCCAACATCTTGACGAAGGTTCGGCCAATAAAAATACTTCTACATCAATGCCATTATTTTCTTTGCTTCAAAATGTCGATCGACCCAACTATTGTGCATCTCCCAAATCATCTTGGCACTGTCACTTGAAGGTACATAGATGTGTCCCAGGTGGCATAACAATGCATCCTGAAGGTGAAAATTTGGAACTTGCCTACCTTCTTGGAGTGTTTGGTATGTGCTGCTGAATTCTGGAGTTGAGCATAGTGATCAGTGGCATGACTAGTCGTCGATTCAAGTAGTCTGCAATAGTATTGGTGTTGTACTTATTATACTTAATGTTCAAATAGAACTGCTATATGTATGTGGACCATTTCTGATGGTGATCATTCTGCAACTTCCATTGTGTCTGTATGAACTGTAGGGATAGTTGGTCTGTGTGGATGACCGTTTCCTTCCCCATAATGTAATGCTTCCATTGTTGGCATGTATGCACAATGGAATACATCTCTTTGTTATAAGTGGGATAGTTTCGAACTATGTATGAAATTGAATCACTGTGGTAAGCCATTGGATGCCCCAACTGAGTAAGAATTGCACCAATAACATAGTTGGAGGCATATATATCAATCTCAAATGGTTATTGCAGGTCTAGTAATGTGAGAACTGGTGCAAAGTAGAGGTGATGCTTCAACTCGACAAATTTTGGCTTTTCAGTTTCATACCAAAATAACTTTTCTTTCGTTATGTCCTTGTTCACTTGACTTAAAGGCCAAGTGATATGAGAGAACCCCAACACAAATCTGTGCTAGAAATTGGCGAGGCTCAGAAATAGGTGAAGCTTTGTTAGAGTGGTTGGGGCCGACTAATCCCAAATGACTTGTATCTTGGCTAGGTCCACATGCACACCCTGCTCATCAATGATGTATCCCAGATATTGAACCTGGTTATGCCAAAAGTGCATTTCTCCAAATTGGAACACAAGTTGTGTTATCGTAGGGTTTGGAGGACCTATCAAATATGGTGGAGGTTCTCTTCCCAACGTTGGCTAAAGATCAAGATGTCATTTAGATACACCACCACGAATGGGTTGGTGAAGGGTCGCAAGATGTCATACATCAATCTCATGAAGGTTAATAGAGGAATTCGTCAACCCAAAAGGCATGACCAACCATTTAAAAAGGCCTTCCTTGGATGTAAATACAGTATTCCACACATCGGAGGGTTTGATCGGCACCTTGTGATACTTGGACTTCAAGTCAATCTTGCAAAAATATTTTCCCCCTTGAGCTGGTCCAGAAGGTCCTCAATCCGTGGGATCAAGTACCTATTTTGAACAATGATCTTGTTTAGCGCCTGATAGTCAATACAAATTCTCTAAGTCCCGTCCTTCTTCTGTACCAATACAATCAAGCTCACGTAGGGTGATGAGCTTGGCCAGATGTGCCCTTTCTGTAAAAACTCCTGGATCTTCCTCTTGATCTCATTGTTCTCCATAATAGAGCATCAATAGATTGGTCCATTGGGTAGTGGCGTGCCCATGGTAAAATCAATGGAGTGCTTGACCTAACAGTGCAAAGATACCCCTATAGTTTAGGCGAAAATGTTCATGTACTCCTCCACGACCTTGTCCATCTACTATTGCTACATGGGGGAGCCATATCTAAAAGCCATGGCCACAATATTATTCTTTCCCTAAGGGCGAATCATAAAGAAAAAAATTTACTAGTTTATGAAATGATCTTAATACATTTCTTTGTAGTGATCAAAGAGATGGTGGTAGGAGGAGCTACCTACAGTATCCTGTACAACTTATTTCCAAGAGGAGAAACATCACAAATTTCAAGAGGAGCAACATCACACAGTACCTCATATGTGAAGGGCTTGATGTTGTAGAGAAGGCGACACTGTTGGCTGATGCGAAGATCTCGTCCTTGGTGAAGCCACCTGATGGTGTCCGACTGTAGATGTGCTATAGTTGGTAGGCCCAACCGCTTCGCAAACTCTACTAAAATGAGGTTCTTTTGGCTCTTGCTAATGACAATGAACTGCAATGGAGAACCCTTCACCCACATCTTTGAGTGTAAGAGGCGTTCCCCCTCTTCTTGATCTTCATGATCATTATTCTGGATCTTGGTGGTGGCCATGGTGGAACTCGGCTCCACGTCAATGGATTTTTCATTCCCCTTTTTGGGTTATGACTCAGAGTCAAAACATGTGTTTGATTCGGAAGCCTTCAACTTGACCACTAATGGCTTCTTGGCTCGGCACTCACTTGTGTTGTGAGTGGAGCTCTTATGGAACTCACACCACTTTCCCGTGTCCTTTTTATTCGTAGTGTTGCTCTTTGTTTGAAAATTTGATAGGTTTTCCTGGGTTTCCCTGCCTTGGTTTTCTCTTTTTCTTTGTGGTTTGGGGGTGCATTTCCCTTGCTTCAGATTCATATATCCAAAGTCTCGCTTCTTCTATTTAAACTTTTTCTCAATCTTGATCGGTACGTCGTGCCGAGTGAAGAGATGTCCAAGAAATACATCTCATCCTAGATGTATCAGTGTAGATAGCCATGGTACTTGAGTACCAAATGTCGCTCAGAATCCTTGATACCCAACTTTGTGTGAAGGGTATGAAAAAAATAGGTAAACTTCGGCACGTCTTGGTCCCTTCCCTACTGCATCATGGTCCACTTTATGTATTTATTGTCATAGATCTTGATAAGGTAGTATGGCTCCTTGATGGTGTCCTAGAATGAATTCCAAATGGGTGTACACGGGGTGATATGTGTGGGGTAATACTACACAAAAGTAAGGGGGTAGTTTGATCCTATCCTGATAAGATCTCTCTATAGCTATCCCCACTAAGCAATTCATTCAAGAAGTGGTATGGGGCAGGTCTAGTTCTTCTGGTGTGTAGTTGTCAACACTGAAGGGGCTAAAAATAGTGAAGGTGTACTTTCATCCTTCTTCTCATAGTAGGTTTCCCACTAGTCCTTGATGTGGGGGGCAACTTTGAGAAGTGAAAAAGTAATATTTTCCCGATTGGAAAAATCATGAACACAAAAATAGCCTTCTAGAATATTTAACCATTTATCTATGACATCCACATCTATCTTACCTTCAAATATAGGTATGTAAAAATTAACTTGTACCTTGAAGGGTGTGGCGCTTGCAAAGTGGCTACTGGAAGGAGATGCGTCGCTTTTGGGTAGCTGTTAAAGGATTTGGGAAAAGTTGTCCATCATCATGTTTCTTTATCACTCAAGGGTTTAATTGGGAAAGATCTTGAAAGGGTCTCCAGCCCCCTCGTATTTCTTCTCTTCCTCCATGGGAGGTCTTCAGGTTTTGTGAGGTTGGTCTTGCAAAGGTTCAACAAATTTGATTCCTAACTCCTTATATCTCGACCTCGTTGGGGACATGTAAAGAAAAATAAAAGAAAAAGAAGATTGTTCTGATGCCACTGATCCAAACTTAAACAAGAACACAAAAACTATAGATATAAGCATAAATACATAGATGCAACAAAAATAACACTTCATTTCATTCATATCAAATACTAAAACAAGCTTACAAACATAATGAAAATAAGCTAGCTCGGGCAATGGTAGTTTATCTCTAAGGATAGATATGGTGGCTAAATGCCTTTGAAGTATGTTACAATGAGGATCAAGGGCTTATTTATTATTGAATAACAAGGGAAATCCCTAAACAACCAAAACCCTAACCCTAGGAGATGGAACTCCAAGCGTTTATGGGCCCTGTTGGGGTTAGTTGGGTAGCCAAATTCCCGGGGTCGTAACTTGGTCATATTATCTCTGTTTGGAAAGTATGATACCTTGTTGTAAATATCTCTATAAGTAATATAAGATATGTAGTAGTCCCCTTCCAACAGCCAAGGGCCTACTGTAGACCTAAAAAAATGCCATTTTGGGGGTCAAAACTGCTCCAAAAGTTTAGGACCCAAAAAACTGCCACAATTAGTAAATGTTGCAATAAACAAGGAAATAGATGAAACCGATTAGAGGTCTAGGTGGAATAGGTGGGTAGCCACCAATATCCACCTGGATCAGTCCTCCCTCCTTAGGAAGCAGTTGTCCCCATTGCGTGCAGAGCCTCCATGAGGTGAGGAAATTTCTGTTGAACTTGGTCCCTAGTGAAACACTTGCCCTAGTGGAGGAGTTGGTCTTATCTGATAACTCGATATAGTTGGATTCTATGTTGGTGAGTGTTCTTGATTTGTGTGTCCATGCTCTGAGACAATGGGCTGTGGGATCCCAAAGTGTACCCACACTCTCTGAAAGAAGAGATTAGCAGTGGCCTCTGCTGTGATACTCTTCTTGCAGGCCGCCATACTGGCCATCTTAGAGAATCTGTCAATGAATACGAAAACACAGTTGTTGCCATGCTTAGTAGAAGGAAGGCCCATCGTGTAATCAATGGAGATGGATTCCAAGGTCGAATAGGAGTAGGTAGAGGCATATATAAGCCTTGCTTCTTGATGGTTGGTTTCGAAATGGTGGAGATGGAGCGGTTGGGTGGATTGTTTATTTACTTTTCTATTTTGATTTAATTTTTATAAGTGACTTATTGATTTGTTGTGATAAAGTTAGAATGGCATATGCTTCTAAGGATAAAGGTCTATTTTAGTGTATATTGGGATGCCTCGACCTTTTCTAAGTCACAAGTGATTGGTATATCTAGCTTGCAAGTTGGACATACTATAATGACAACCAATAGATTTTATCTAGAGCCTAGCCTAAATCAATCTAACATGTTACTAATTCTCATTCTTTAAAAAAGGAAGAAGAAGAGGTTCCATAGAGGTACCATAAAGCACTCTTGGGAAACCATCTCCAAGGATGTAAGGGAAGAAGCTAAAATGATTATAATTGATTATTGTAGATTGGATGTCATTATTGATGTAAAGAGATGGGTTGTTGTACTTTGCATCATTATCAATGGATTGGTTCATTAATTAAGCAAACACAGAGATGTATCTCATATGGGTGAACTCCATTATCAATTTGGTGAGTATTTCCTATGTTATTTTAGCTATGGTTTTAATTTTTTTGTCTTGATTTATAATTAATTATTAAACTAATTTTGAATGCAATTGTGGGAAATTGGGAAGTGAATTATAAGAATATGATTTAGTGGGTAATTATTTTCCCTAGTATCTCCCATGGTTTCAATGTCAGCTTGGGACCACATGATTATGTATAAATAGATAGGGTATGAAAGGATTCTAGTTGGTTCTTGGTTAGTTTTGTTATTAATTCTTTGTTAGATAATCAGTGAGGTTGGTTATTGTTTATGTGGTTATAATGTTGTGGTAATTAGGTTGGTGAGTTGAGATTAGGTACTATTGGAATGTTGTACTTTGCGCTCAGTGCCCGTTTTTAATATTAATGTAAGATCATCGATGGTTGATTTGTCCCATTTCCCTGTGTTCATCTAATGTTTGCATGGTAGCTTAGTTGTGTCTCTTTTTCAGTATAGCTTTGAGAATGACACAACAAGGCACCCCCTTTTTAAAATTTTGTTAATGAGTTAATAAATGATATGAATGTCTATGATCGGATATGGAAGAATGATGAGAAGAGAAGTTTGCTTGAGGATTCTAGTTCCCTTGTTTACTACAAAATCTTGGTTCCTGTAGTCCCCATAGGTGTCTCAAGTGAGACTTTACCTATGTTATAGGTCATGCTGAAAGAGTTAGTATCTAGAGGGGCTTTGTTGGCCGAATTTTGCGCATAACCCGAGTCGGATTTCCCCAAGCACCAACAAGAGTTATATGAAAAGGTGCACGTAATTCAACCATCCATGCCTGATAATCAAAATGTGTGCTAGAAGATGCCAAGTACATGTCCCCTCTTTGTATAAGGAGTCTTTTGCTTATGTAGAGTAGCATCCTTAGATCCCTTCCCCTTATCAACACCTTTGGATCTACATTCTTTCTTGTAATTCCCTTCTTTTACACATCACCAACATATCTTTATGAAATTTCCTGGAGGTTTAGATATTCCTCTAGATTTAGATTTCCCACTTTAGGAATTATTTTTATTTCAATTTTGGGAGCATCCTCTTAGAAATAAGGCATATGCTTTTTTACATCCCATGTTTTTTCATCTCATCTCCTCAGATAACAAGGATGAGACATTTTCATCAAAATTTAAAGTAGTTACATTACTTCCTATGGAAATAATGAGACTATCCCATGAGCCTAGTAAATAACACAATAGTTTGATATACTTATCTTCATTTGAAATATTAATATCAATATATAATAACTGACTTAATATTTTATTGAAATGTCATTGAGTCTCCATCCTTCATCCTCGAGTTATACAACTTCTTCCACAAGAAAAATTTCTTTACTAGGGACTTGGAATGATACAAAACCACTCACTTGTTTCATAATACCTTCTTTGTAACTTCTCCTAAAACATTTAGTAACACTAAATTTGAGCGTCACATTTGTATTATGCTCTTTTCTTTTTGATCCAACTTGGTCTAGTATTTTATTAACATCCCTATTGGTGTAGTATTTAGATCTACTACAATCCATCGACCTTTGTCTACCAATAGATTTTCAATTTTGAGTTTCCTTAAACTAAAACCACACCCATTGAATTTATTGATCTCTATATTTGAACTTATTTCCATTTCTTTTCACTAAAAGAATCAACACTGTAGATGTCCCCCTATAACAAGGTTTTTCATAGGCTTGAGCCAAACCCCTTAGCCACAAAGGTATGCCCTTGAAGCTAAGTTGTTATGATACCAAATGTTGGTTTTAACCCTATACAATTAATTACTGCAAATCTATTATTAAAAAAAATAGAAAGGATACATTGCCATACACACACATTAACATAGATATTTTACCCTCGAAACCCAAAAGCAGAAAAACTAGAAAGATTTTTCAATATCTTCTCTTTATGGCATTACCACACAATATGTATACATGTGACATCCATAAACTTCCAATCCATTAACCATAGATTAGAATATAGTCATAGTCCCTTAACTAGAATGAAAAAGGCATGGGTTGAAACACTGTGTACCACAAAACTGTTAAAAGAAAAAAAAAAGTGTGTTGAAAGCTGTCAAAATGGATGAAAAAACCACCCTTTTTTCTTTTGTCACATGCTTGGGGAGGGTGGGCCAAAGGGGAGTGAACCACCCACTTTTCCTGGTGCAACAAAATGTGCACGGAGATAGTTGTGCAAAGAATATAATACATACCAACACTGCCTTTACAATGGAGGTACGCGTTGAAGAAACTTCAACAACTAATGATCACATATAATAATGTAGAACTTACAAACTCATGAACATAATATATAGAATGAAAAGAAAATAAATTACTCACTCAAAATAAAACATAGCATAAATAATCTTAGTTTTTCATATCTATCATCATTATCTAATAAGGAGTAAGGACCTCCTTGTATAAGAAAAACCTATTAACACTTTAAACATGTATTAATGACCACTAGTCAACAATCAAATATTCCTCCAATAATTAAGACACATACTAAATCAAAATATCAAAATACAATATAATAATGTACCCAGAGCAAATTGCTCAATTTTAACTATAGATTATAACAAAATAAAGTATTTTAAGTGAATAATTCATAAATGGTAAATCTATCTCCCAACCACCTATGGTATATCATTTACCAACTGAAATATACCTGTAACTACAACCAAATTTATTCTATAACAAATCCCTTGATTTCGTGGCACTAGGCGTGCAACAACCTGAGCTCATGGTCCTATAATAATGACAGCCATAAGAATAATGTATTAAAAAAACATCTTCTAAGGTGGCCAAAATGTGGATATGCAACAACTCATACTTTGATAGCAAAGCATATATAGCAACCCTACATTGTGAATCCATAGCAAAAGGTGTAGCAGATCCATAACAACTAGCTCAATAATGGAATTAAAGACACAACATATGACTTGTTCTATAGAAAATATCTTCTCGCAAATTAGTCGCCACACATATGGTTTTGCTTTAATGCATTAACAAATTTCAATAAAATACCACATGAAGAAGGAAAGAAGTACTTTTTAGTAGGCTGTAAATAGGATACGGATATATGAGGAATAGTCTAATGGCAAAATAAATATATCTACGTGAGGAAAAATGGTATTTAAGGATGGAAATTTAGGAGCCCATCTTGCCATGGCTTTAAAGCTGTACCTCAAATAGAAAGTCATCCCTAATGATTAATTCAGAGTGGCATTTCAATCCATTAAGATAAGGACATATATCTAGACTATTCTTCTTGTGGCAAACTTGTGAGAGCAGCACACACAAAATCCAGATATCCTCACTAAAAAAGGATGTTTGTATTTTGAATTAATAAATCTTCATTATAGAATTGGACTTTATCTTTATCTTGGTTCAAACCCTTTATTTCAATAATTGGACTCTAGCTTTATCCTTGTGCAACTTTTTATTCCAAAAATTGATTCAATTTTCTATGTAAAGTATATAAGTACATAGTTGGATCACTTAATGTTATTTTTATCCTTGTGCAACCATTTATTCCAAAAACTGATTCAATTTTCTAGCATAGTTGGATCACCTAATGTGATCAGTTAATGTTAAATTAATGTTTGAACTCTTATTTGGCATTTATCTTATGAATAAAATATTTGGAATGGTTCAAGTTGATTGTGAGTTTTGTTTGATGTTATATAACATTTACACTTTTGATGTAGTAGATGGTGATGAAAACATGGTTAAGAATAAGGTTTTGGGACATGTGGAGGACATTCAACACACTTCTTCTCATGTAATTATTATAAGAGACACCATTGAACATTAATTATACACCTATTGGTTTCATGTTTGAAGGATAAGTCTTCTCAGCTTTGTATCATGTCCATTTGCTATGGAATGAAGGATATATTCCTCTCTAATATAGAGAATGGCCTCATGTTGAATAGGGAAACCATGGATTTGGAAGGGTGAACATTCTAGCATTGTTTATGTATGGATTGGTTGCAGTGTGACAAAATTGAATATAAATATTTGAGTCAAAATGGGTGTTTCCAGTAGTAGTTCCAAGACAAACTTTCAATCAAATTTAAATGAGATTAGGAAAGTAGTTGTTCTATCATTGTTGGCTTTCCTGGATAATGCAAAGATAAAGATAGTTATTGAAAATCATTACTCTCATATAAACTTGGAAAACATAATAATGACTCATGATTTTATATTAATTAAATGTAAGCAAAATAACACTTTATTTGTTTACTTTATATGGAGATTTTGTAATTAAGATATATTTTCTCTCAAAGTAGCAAGGATAAATGATTTTGGTAAGAGTTACCTCAAATCTAGCAAATATATGCAAAGTTTGTTTGACAATGACCTTTTCCAAACAATAACCAACAATTTTCCTAGTATATCTTATTTTAGTAATTTTAAAGCAAACAAAATAATATATTACATTCTTAACACTTGAGAAGAGGAAAAAGTGCCACATTTCTATTTGATTTGGTTCACCCTACTTATGTAATAGTGATTCTAGAAATCTCTATGAAAATGCATAGAGGTAGATAGATGTGTGTTTACAATTGTGAATGATGTTGAACCCATGCCTAGGTTTCTAATGGATATAAGAATGACTATAGCATGTAATGCAAAGCTATAGAAAGCACACTAGTTGAGAAGTTATCTTCTTTCTTAGATTAACCAAATGCATGGTTAAACCCAATGACTTTGGAGGAAATGATATAAATAAAATCTAAAAAGCTATAGTGGGTGAAGATCATTCTTAAGAATGTGTAAAGTATATATTTCTTGGAAGTCCTCATTACGTAGATGTTGGAGTGTATTATGATGGACATGAATTGAAGTTGGTCAATTTGGTAGTTGATGATAAATTAATAGATATTTATCACCTGGCATTTTTATTGAGTTGAATGCTACATTGAATAATCTAGTTTTTAAATGAATGTAGGAGGGTTTTCAATTAGACATGTTATTGATGAGTCTAGACCTCACATACATGTCTCTAATGGTTTGTAGTGATTAATATTAGAAAGAAATCCAAAGTGAAAAGATATGCATTCTCTTATGATGGCAGTAGGAGTGTTGTGTTTGTCCCTGTTTCAAATGTTCATGAAAATCTCACCTGGAAATTGAAGGGGACTCAAGATAGGACTTAAATTTTTATGAGGTATAACAATGTAATGGAAACAAAAGTATAAGAGTGTATTCAATTCATAACATTTACAACAATCTTATAATGTGGTTAGAAATGAAAACAATTTCACTTAATCAATTATATTTTTGTATTATTTTCTTAGCACAACCTACCCACAAGCCCCTCAGACATCTTATGGAACAAGGGACCCTTCCTTGCAACGTTTCCAACGCTTACGATTAAATATGTTCATCTTGTAGTGATTCCTTTACCAATTATACATGTAAGTAAAAATTATTGAAACACTTAACAAAAACTAGAGTTTCAATTCCTTATCCATTCTCCTTACTTGATTTCGTCCTTGGTTATGCTTTTGCATTTTGATAGCTTTGATGGTGATGCATTGATCTATGGAATTCATTGTTTCACTAATTGTGGTCATATTGAATCTTCATTGTTAGTATCTTCTTACCAAAGTACAGGGTTTTGCTTCTAAATATCCTTAGAGATTTCCTCTTTGTCTAATTCTACACAAATTTCCCTTCCCTAAAGTACAGGTTTAGGGGGAGGTTTGGCAGTCTCCTCGATGTTAGGGTCAATTTAATAAACATCATAACAAGGTTGAATTTGGGGAACTAATAATGTCATGGAAGGATTGAGGATTTGGGGGTTTGGAAGAAGCATTGTCCTTTGCTAGTGATCACCTTGTTGTTGGTGCTTTTGTAGAACTCGAAGTCGGAGAAACCAAGACAAGTGTAGAGGGTTACTCTTAGAGTTAGTAGTAATGAATATCAAGGATTCCTTATTGAGGTGTATTTTTTTATAGCCATGGGAGGCCATGGAGATCACTATCATGAAACTACCCACTTACAGGCTATAGGAGAAGCCATGAGCTTGCAATAGGCAAGAACCTTGCTTGCTACTACAACTTGATGGACACTACAAATTATAGATTTGCCAAGAAAGCTTGGTGCACACTACAAACTATTAATTTGCTAGTAAATGTAGGACTACATCAATTCTAGATGAAACAAAATAGACCTACCTTGCATGTAACTACAACTTGACCTACCTTGCATGCAATTACATCTACAAGGTCGAAAAGTAGGATTGCATCAATTTTCGACGAACCACAATAGACCTACCTTGTATGGAACTACAACTTGATGGACAATGTAGACTATTGATTTTCTATGGCATTAATTCTAGAAAAACACAATAGAATGAACATCCAACCAAGACAATTTGGTAATGGAGGGAGGAATAAGAGGTACATAGTGTGTGCTTATAACATCATAGTGTTACAAGGAAATTAAACTTTGAGATGTGTGAGACAGAGTGCTTGGCACTTTAAGTGTATATACTCTACCAGCTCTAAATTTCAACTAATGACCTTTAAAAAAACACACATATTTTTAACCATTAAATTCACTCATACCATACTATAAAAGAGTTACATATAATCAATAATTTTTAAACTAATTTTAAACCAATCACATATATCTATAAATGTACTTGCTTATACTACTCAAATTGAAGAGAGGTAAATCTATATCTCCTTGTTTATGTGACGAGTATTTTAAGAAATAAAACACATTGACATCTCAATAAAAAAAATTGTAAAATAAAAAGGGACGAATAAAAAAAATTGTAAAATAAAAAGGGACGAATCATTAAATTAAGTACATAGGACATTTTAAATGAAATTGGGCTTTTACCCAATTTTATTTAAAACAATTTGAGTATGGCTGTAATTTTTCATGTAATTTGTTTTTAAGTAATATAATTTGCTATAATTTTCAATAAAAAAAGCGAGTTAAAAAAACAAGTTAAAAAATATTTAAATTATATATACAATTTAAGTGGATTTAATGGTTAAAAGCACGTGTTTCTTTGTAAGAGGTTATAAGTTGAAATTATGAAGGAATATAGCATGCATAGATTTCATTAGTAGGAACTTTATCCCATAAACAAGGAGGTCTCATAATGTCCTATAAACAAAAAAAATTATCTTATACACCAATTTAATATCTAACTAAAAAAATCTTCAAATTTTATAAACCCTCCCATATATTATACTTCTTAAAAATAATCTTGATCGTAGTCCACGCATTGATTTAAGTAAGACAATTTGATCGGGTTAGTTGACTCTTAGATTTGGTCGCTGTAGATCTTGATCGTAGTCCATGCATTGATTTAGTAGAGACAATTTGATCTGGTTAGTTGACGCTTAGATTTGGTCGCTGTAGATCTTGATCGTCGTCCATGCATTGATTTAAGGAGAGACAATTTGATCTGGTTAGTTGACTCTTAGATTTGGTCGCTGTAGATTTGATCTTCTGCACTGGAAAATACGCTGTATATGTTTCACGTTTTCATTCCATTAATGCCTGGCTTGGCTTTGTGAATTCACAGCTGTAAAAAGAATTACTGGTAAGTTGCAGTATACTACACAAGTAAGATATGTTACAAAATAACTAGCAGTTATAAAAATAAAAGTTTAAATTTGTATTAAATTAGTTTGGTGTAGTTTTTTAAGTTAATGGTGATAAGTCAACAGTGTTGAGTATAGCAGTTAATGGGATACGTCAACTAGCAGTTAATAGGTATAGTAGTGCAGTATTAAAATGATTCCAAAAGAATACTTATTTCAAACCATTCAAATCATAAAATTAATAATATAAAATTTTATTTAATTATATGTTATTTTGATTTGCGCAAATTTAATAAACCCAAGATGAGGATAGATATATAAAAAACTAACATTATTTACCAACAACCCTAATTCATTTAGCTGGCCATATTTTTTTTTAACCACGTTTAGGTGGCCAGATTTATTAAAATTTACAAGAATTTACAAAATCTGTGATCGCTGAAGTTACGGAAGTCTGGAATCCCAACTATTTTGGCGATCACAGATTCCTATGCAGAGAGAACTGTGATGTCATTGTCTCAATCGTCACAAGTAAATCTCGAAAATGTTAGACAATGGGGCTTGGAACTAAGCCTCATCCAAAACTATATCGTTTAATATGGGGATGTGAAGGTGCTAAACTATGGATATCTAAACATGTAAACTAGATATCGTAGTTGATATATTGAGTTATTATTTCTGTGATAGGAAAGCCATCTTCTATAGGGAGGAGAACACCTATCATTTTACAACGGATAGGATTGAATATATTTTAACATTTTATTGTGTGAAGACTAATTTGTCTTTTGTTATTAAAGGACAAACAAAAAGCCTGGTAAATGCAAAAAAGAAGTGTGTACTCATTATGATTGTAAAAGTTAAGGATGATGATAAATCCAAAAATTTAAAAGTGTGGTATCTTAAACAAAAAGTTGAATTAGTTAATATTATTTTTAACTATGATGAAACATTTTAGAAATGATAAGGATTAATTCCAACTAGAGATACAAAATCAGATTTAATTTCAACAAGATGCACTTTTTGTTAACATTGGCATGTATACATTATATGTGCTTGAGATGAAGAAATAAATAATCATATTTGGGAGTTTCTAGAGAAAGGAGGCATTTGGCCAAAAACTTCTCCATGCAGATCACCCATTGTGTTGGTACCAATCAAAGGGGGTACATGCATATTTTGTGTGGACTTTCAGGCATTGAACATAATTACAATGAAGAATTATGACCCTTTTCGTTGTATTGATGGTTTGTTCGATTATTTGAAAAATGCAACTTATTCCACTAAGTTATACATAAGAAGTTGTAATAATCAAGTAAGGTTTTTTCAAAATGATATTTGGAAAACTAATTTTAGAATAAAACAAGGTTTATTTCAATGGTTGCTTATTCCCTTTGGGTTTTGTAATACTCCAACAACTTTCATGTGGATTATGAATGATGTATTTAGGCTATTCATATATGATTCTGCAATTTACAAGATAGATTATTTTTTTTTAATATTCAGGAAGATCATGTAAAACATATTAAAAAAGTCTTAGATGTTTTGAAAAACGAGAAATCTCATCTATTTAAGTCAAAACGTGACTTGGAAAAACATCTTTAGTTTATTTGATCTATATTATAGGGGGTGGTGAATTAAAACTTGATCCCTCTAAAGTTGAAGCCATTATGAAGTGGTGTAGGCCTAAAGTGTAAAAATTGTATATAGCTTCCTAGGGAATTTCAGTATTGGAGGAAGAGCATTGCTAACTTTATTTTGTTGCATCTCCTTTACATTCTTTCAAAAAGACTAAGAAGGTCTTTTAGTGGGGAGGTAAATTAATAAAAATCCTTTGAGACCTTGATGTTATCATGGAAAAATCACACACTCAATTGTACACGTTAGTTTACGACATGTGTATGTTTTGATTGGGTCTGGAAACATCATGAAAAAACTAAAAATCAAAAGTCCACTAAGGTTCATTTAAAAAAATAATTTATGCAAAGGCTCCAAAACTGTTTTGCACGGATTGCCACAAAATTGTATTTGATAACTGTGCAGATCCACCAAAGTCACAACTCAACAACCTATTGGTCATGTTACAACTAGTGAGCCTTCTTTTCTTAACAACAAAGGTTTGACAACCCATTCTCAATCCAACATGTGCACAAATGGATGAAACCTATCCTCCACTCACCCTAGTCTCATTAATGAACTAAGGGGAACCCTAGGGTTTTGTGCCTTTAAATAAAGGTAGATTGGGGCCAAAAGAGAGCAGAAGATTAGAGCAAAGTTATGTTGCTAAAATTTCCTAGTGCATCCAACATTGCTTTGATCAGACAAATGATTCTCCATTTCCAAATTCTTTTACGGCTTCTGTGAGAGGAGAGGGTGCCCTTGAAAAATGATTGGAAAGAGGGACCTTCCTCCAGGAGGGCTTTAAATCACCAACTGCTCACCATAAGATCCCTGTTGTGTTTCTAGAGCTTCTATTTGTACTTCTACCACGTGATTAATAAAGAGGATCCTACTTCCCATTTAATATGCGTGTCCTTGACATTATTTATGTGTATGTGATTGTTTAAATATCTTCTATCATGTTTATTCACCATTCAGTTACTTGGTAATTATGTTTTGTTGATGTTTTATGCTAACTAGACTAATTGTGGCCTCTCTTGTAGGTAGTAGCCAATCTGCAAGGAATAATTATATTTTGGTACGCCCTTTTAACAAATTCACAACTGTAGTAATTGGTAACTCCACATTCTCTTCACTAACCCTTTTAGTTGTTTTGTCGACCTCTCTTCTCTCTCCTCTTCTCTATTATCACTTCTTTCATCACACTAATTCACAAAAATGCTAAGAATTCAGAAGTGGCTTTGAAGAAACTCAAAAATCAAAGTTGTTGGATTGAAGTGAAACTGGGTTCAGATCAAAGATCTCATCGCAATATTTCCAACGATGCAAACAACACCTCAATTTGAGTTTGGTATCAGAGCAAACCTTCGTGATGCGAGTTACATGAGTGAATGCTAACCAGGAACAAGCTCCAAATAGGAGAAGGAAAACTCAAATCCTTTGATCCCAAAGTGAGGCGTGCAACATGAAGATGAAACATGGCAGATGAGGAAGCTCAAATGGAGAAAGAGTGAAATTATCACAATATTTTCTTCACTATGGCAGAGAAAGTTGACAAGTTATTTGCAGAATATGAGAATACAATTAAGCTTGAGAAGAAAGAACCAGATGATCATGCCACAATAAATTATTAAGGTGGAGGAGAATATCCTCCTCCCTCTCCATCCTCCAGTGAAAATTGTTCTTCTTCCTCTTCTCATCATTCTAATAGGCATCATAGGAATATATCTAAAAAGCCCTTTTATAAGTTGGATGTCAAGTTTGATTTTCCTATGTTTAGTTGAGAATCTTATACATAAAAGCTAGATAATTGGATCAAACCGGTTGAAGTGTATTGTCACATACAACGAATAAGAGAGGAACATTGCTTGAAATTGCATCCATAATTGAGGCCAAAGTGGAATGATAGAAAAGAGAAGTAGAAGACAGTTGCAACTATGCAACAAGACCAAGAATTTGGATCAAAGGATGATGAGAATATCATGGTTGTAGGATTTGCAGATGTTGGACCAACTGACCTGGGATCAGACTTAGGAGATGAGATGAATATTACAACGCTTGGGATCATAAAAGATGGACCTATTGACTTAGGTTTTGATTCAGGTGACGAGACAAAGATTTTAGTAGATGTTGTGCCAAAATTGAGGGCACCAAATGTTATATGGTTCTAAGAGCTTGAAGAGATCAACCAAATAAGCCAAGCAAAGAATGTTGAACTAAGAAGACTCCTACAAGAAGAATAGAAGGAGAAACAAAGGTTGCAACATCAGTTACAATCCAAGGAGGAGGGCTTGGAAAAGTTACAGCATAACAAGGCTGAGGTAAAAAGTGATTATTCAATTTCATGTTCTTTTTATGATAATGATTTTGTTGTTGTTGAGAAACATACTACAGTAATTGGATCAAAATTGTTGAAGAAGATGGGGTATCAAAGGAAGGGCCTCAACATTAATGGCCAAAGTGTTGTGAATCCCATCAAAGTGGAGGAATTTCCTCGCTATGCAAGACTTGGGTATGTCAAAAAAGGGGATGGAGAATCCTCCAAGACATCCAGTGACCAACCAATGATAGATGATGAGAGAACTTCATCACAATCCAGTGATAGTGAGGATTCCATGGGAACTTATCAGAGGTGCACCAGGATTAAGTGTTCCAAGACGATCCAGAAAGTTTGGAGGTGAAAAAATCATTGTGGTCACTGCAATGAGGATGGAAACCAGAAAGCCACGTGTTAGATACTCCATGCCCAGAAAGCCCCTATGAAGTGACCAGCTGGTGAAGATGTTCAATAAGAGAATTTGCCATAGGGAGATGACCCATTCACTTTGTTGAGTAAGAGATGGTTTTACTAGATATAGTAGCTTTTCATTGCCACATTTTGTAAATCATGTGTTGGGACATAATTGTAAAAGTGGTGATGTGTTTTCCACTGCTTATTAAAGAAACGATGATGTTTTGGCCTTTTGTTGATAGTCGAGGTATTGATTTCTATTACGATGTAAACTTGATCAAAGAGTGTGTGTTATAAACTCTTGGAAAGTATGGGGTTGTTTGAGTCATGTTTGGCTTTGTACGTGATTGCAAAGAATGTACCAAATTTACAGGGAATGTAGATGTTGAAAGTGTGGCTTGACAAGGACACATGTTGATTGTAGGATGTGTTCATGCTTTTGGAGGACCAAAAGCTCCTTGGTGGGGAGGAATGATCCAGGTGGCTCCAGAAATGTTTAGAATTCAGAAGTGGCTTTGAAAAAACTCAAAAATCAAAGTTTTTGGATTGAAGTGAAACTAGGTTCATATTGAAGATCTTGTCACAAGCTTTCCAACAATGCAAATGACATCTCAATCTGAGTTCGTATGAGAAATTTATGGCTAGTCAAAATTTTGGTCAAACTAGACCCATTAGCAACCACTAATGAGGCTACAATTTGGCACTTATCAACGACAGATTCCAGCGGTTGAAACGGGTGAATTTTTGGCCTCTTTAATTTTCCTAGTTGTTATCACTTCGTAATTTCCTAAGGTTGTGGAGAGAAACCCAGAGGTAGCCGCAAAACCACTTTGGAAGTTGGGATCTAGCCCTTCCAGCTTTAGAGAGGGATCTCTCTATATGATTTAGATTTTTTGTTTAAAGATATTAGGCTATTTATTGAGTTCTGAGTTTGGATTTTCAAATATTTGGTTAAAAATTGTAGGGAAAGTCCATTGGGTATGGAGTTAATGAATCATGGGTGATCAAATACAAAAATGGCAGAACATATGTAACAGGGCAAGCTAGGCAAGATTTTGGATCTTTAGAGCATTTATGGAGTGAATGGGATGAAGAGATTTAGATTCAATTAAACATAGAGCGTGTTAGGATGAATTCTATACTTAATATCAAAGTGAGAACATAAATATTGTTTATAAGCCAGAGTAGCGTGTATTTAAACAAACTCAACCCTTAATCTTATTTAAACAATAGAGACATAAAAAGATATGAAAAACTGGAAAAATAACAAGTTCACATGAGAGGAAACATGACCAATTGCCTGACACAGGAATCCTAGAACAAACTTTATGTATTAATGAAATTGATCACTTCAGTACATGCACAACTCACATTAAAAGGTTTTCTTTCTTTCTACAAGTTCCAATCTTTTCTCAGTCTTATTTCTAAATATTTATAGAAAATATTACATTTCAGATCAGATTTCAAAAATAAAATATATTTACAATAATATCTATTTGAGGTGAAGATATTTTTAGACATAGAAGAAGAGAAAATAAGAAAATCCGCTGAAAACTCGCTACATTGTTGAGGCTACCTAGGAGTTTGTTGATGACTATTGCTACTTCCCTACAAAGGTTTTTCCTACTATGCTGAAAATTTTGTGGCTTTGGTTACATTTCACTCGATCAATTCTAGCAGTCGGTCCCACCTTTATTCACTTGGAATAGAAAAACTAACCATATTTATGAATCTTTCATCCACTTTGGTGTAAGTGTCATAAGTGGGTTTATTTACAAAACGCTGGTGGAGTTCCTGCTAGATATTCAAATCAAACTTGACCCCCTGTATGAATGCTTCTCCACTCGTAATTACCAAATTTGGAAGTGTCAGCACCTATGTTGCACAATGTTCTTGGCAGTTTTCTAACGAGATCAATTTTCCATTAGAATTCCTGAGAGTAGGCAAGCCTTCTTCCTGCAGAAATGTAAATTTCCCGTTAAACCTTCTGACCTGCAACTCAAGATATTTACATTTACTTTCCAACTATATCATCAAATTCTTCTTTGTCAAAATCCTCTTGACCTCCATGACCATTGTCGTTATGTCTAGAATATTCATGTCTTCTAGTTCCTCCTTGGTTTTGGAGTTTAGCAACTTGATAATCTTTTGTGCTTCCTCTGGTCTGTGCTCCAAATCTACCTTTGTATTTTCTATTGTTGTATCAACTCTGTGTACAAGTTCTTCCTCCTCAAAAGTAATCTAAATTGAAGGCCACATATCTGTTATGTTGGCATTTATATTCTACCAAATGTTATTCTTGGCCTCTGCTAGCATATGAATGACAAAGGACTAGTCTTCATATTTTTGTATCTGCTAGATGAGTTTGTAGTTTTTTTGGAGTTCTAAAAATTATGCATTGTCTGTTTTAAGCTCACTCTCCTTCATCTTGGCCAATGTTGCTTAAAATAATCTTTCTCAATCTAAACTGATGTTAATTCATCCATAGCTCTGGTAATGTCTACTGTAGACTCTGAAGTCATGGCCCTTGGTAAAGTTTTTGCCACTGTACCTGTGCCTGATGTAGATGCTCCTGTTGCTTCCCACTGTTCTTTTTATTTCAACAGTGCTTACATGCCTTGATCAATCTTCTATATTTGTGCATTTTTCTCAATCACTAAAGTAAATAGATTTTCTTTCTCCCTTTCTATAATGGAAACCTCTTTAGCTTGAGGATGTTTTGTGGAGGGAAAATTCATTTTCTTCCTCAATGCTTGAATGTCTGCTTCCTTGTTCTTGATGAGATTTTTTGCTACTTTAATATCCTTAGGATCATGTCCTAGGTTTATGATCAAGTCTTCCAAAGATTTGATTCTGTTGTCTTTAGCAAACGATGACATCTTCTTAATATTTAACTGGGAATTCATGTTATTCAAATATGACTGTGACTTTGAAGCAGTCATTGCTAAGATGGTAAGTGTGGAAAAATTTACCTCCCCTGTCTGCTTATGTAAATCAATTTAATCGATTTCATGTATTTTTTTGGTATCTATTTAGAAAATGGAGGCTTTATAGTCTTCAACACTCTTGGGAGCTAGCACTAGAGGTTCCATGAAGGCCATCTAGAACTATCCTTTCTTTGAATCAAATGTAAAAAGTAATATATGTTGTGTCTTAGTGGTCTGCTTCAAAAATTGAGAGTAGGTGGAAGCCTTCAAAGCTTAGTTCTTTACTTTTATCTCCTTGTATCTTGAGGAGATACTCTTCTGAGTTGAAATCTATGAGTTGTATGATACAAGAGACTAGACTTTTGCTTCTATAGTAGGTGCTTGTATTGTTTCTTCTATTTGAGTATAAAGAGTAATAGGGGTCCCTGGCTAAATCACTGTGGCTGGCTACTGAAATATATGCAAAGTTTGTGCAAAGTTTCTTTCACAATGACCTTTTCCAAACAATAACCAACAATTTTCCTAGTATATCTTATTTTAGTAATTTTAAAGTAAACAAGACAATAAATTACATTCTTAACACTTGAGAAGAGGAGAAAGTGCCACATTTCTATTCGATTTGGTTCACCCTACTTATGTAACAATGGTTCTAGAAATCTCTACGAAAAATGCATAGAGCTAGATAGATGTGTGTTTACACTTGTGAATGATGTTGAACCCATGCCTAGGCTTCTAATGGATATAAGAATGACTATAGCATGTAATACAGAGCTATAGAAAGCACACTAGTTGAGAAGCTATCTTCTTGCCTAGATTAACCAAATTCATGGTTAAACACAATGAATTTAGAGGAAATGATATAAATAAAATCTAAAAAGTTACGGTGGGTGAAGATCATTCTTAAGAATGTGTAAAGTATATATTTCTTTGGAAGTCCTCATTATGTAGATGTTGGAGTGTATTATGATGGAAATGAATCGGAGTTGGTCAACTTGGTAGTTGATGATAAATTAATAGATGTTTATCACTTAGCATTTTTATCGAGTGGCTCGCTACTGTTACATATGCAAATTTTGTGCAAAGTTTCTTACACAATGACCTTTTCCAAACAATAACAAACAATTTTCCTAGTATATCTTATTCTAGTAATTTTAAGCAAACAAGATAAGATATTACATTCTTAACACTTGAGAAAAGGAAAAAGTGCCACATTTCTATTCGATTTGGTTCACCCTACTTATGTAATAGTGATTCTAGAAATCTCTATGAAAAATGCATAGAGGTATATAGATGTGTGTTTACACTTGTGAATGATGTTGAACCCATGCCTAGGCTTATAATGGATATAAGAATGACTATAGCATGTAATGCAGAGCTATAGAAAGCACATTAGTTGAGAAGCTATCTTCTTGCTTAGATTAACCAAATTCATGGTTAAACCCAATGAATTTAGAGGAAATGATATAAATAAAATCTAAAAAGCTACAATGGGTGAAGATCATTATTAAGAATGTGTAAAGTATATATTTCTTGGGAAGTTCTCATTACATAGATGTTGGAGTGTATTATGATGGACATGAATTGAAGTTGGTCAATTAGGTAGTTGATGATATATTAATACATGTTTATCACCTAGCATTTTTATCAAGTTGAAAGCTACATTGAATAGTTTAGCTTTTATATGAATGTAGGAGGGTTTTCAATTAGACATGTTATTGATGAGTCTAGACCTCACATACATGCCTCTAATGGTTTGTAGCGATTAATATTAGAAAGAAATCCAAAGTAAAAAGATATGCATTCTCTTATGATGGCATTAAAAGTGTTGTGTTTGTCCCTGTTTCAAATGTTCATGAAACTCTCACCTGGAAATTGAAGGGGACTCAAGATACGACTCAAATTTTTATGAGGTATAACAATGTAATGGAAACAAAGGTATAAGAGTGTATTCAATTCATAACATTTACAACAATCTTACAATGTAGTTACAAATGAAAACAATTTCACTTAATCAATTATATTTTTGTATTATTTTCTTAGCACAACCTAACCACAAGCCCCTCAGACATCTTATGGAACAAGGGACCCTTCCTTGTAACATTTCCAATGCTTACGATTAAATATGTTCATCTTGTAGTGATTCCTTTACCAATTATACATGTAAGTAAAAATTATTGAAACACTTAATAAAAACTAGAGTTTAAATTCCTTATCCATGCTCCTTACTTGATTTCGTCCTTGGTTATGCTTTTGCATTTTGATAGCTTTGATGGTGATGCCTTGATCTATGGAATTCATTGTTTCACTAATTGTGGTCATATTGTATCTTCATTGTTAGTATCTTCTTACCAAACTATAGGGTTCTGCATCTAAATATCCTTACAAATTTCCTCTTTGTCTAATTCTACACAAATTTCCTTTCCCTAAAGTATAGGTTTAGGGGGAGGTTTGGTAGTCTCCTCAATGTTAGGGTCAATATAATAAACATCATAACAAGGTTGAATTTGGGGAACTAATAATGTCATGGAAGGATTGAGGATTTGGGGGTTTGGAAGAAGCATTTTCCTTTGCTAGTGATCACCTTGTTGTTGGTGCTTTTGTAGAACTTGAAGTTGGAGAAACTAAGACACGTGTAGACGGCTACTCTTAGAGTTAGTAGTAATGAATATCACGGGTTCCTTATTGAGGTGTATTTTTTTATAGCCATGGGAGGCCATGGAGATCACTAACATGAAACTACCCACTTACAGGTTATAGGAGAAGCCATGAGCTTGCAATAAGTAGGGACCTTGCATGCTACTACAACTTGATGGACACTACAGATTATTGATTTGCCAAGAAAGCTTGATGCACACCACAAACTGTTAATTTGCTAGTAAATGTAGGACTACATCAATTTTAGATGAAACAAAATAGACCTACCTTGCACGTAACTACAACTTGACCTACCTTGCATGCAACTACATTTTCTAGGAACCTTGCATGCAATTACATCTACTAGGTGGAAAGGTAGGATTGCATCAATTTTCGACGAACCAAAATTGACCTACCTTGCATGAAACTACAACTTGATGGACAATGTAGTCTATTGATTTTCTATGACATCAATTCTAGACAAAACACAATAAAATGAACATTCAAACAAGACAATTTGGTAATGGAGGGAGGAATAAGCACTGCATAATGCATGCTTTTAACATCATAGTGTTACAAGGAAATTAAACTTCGAGATGTGTGATGCAAAGTGCTTGGCACTCTAAGTATATATACTCTACCAACTCTAAATTTCAACTTATGACTTTTTAAAATAAAACACATTCTTAACTATTAAACTTACTCATACCATACTATAAAATTTTTACATATAATTAATAATTTTTAAACTAATTTTAAACCAATCACATATATCTGTAAATATACTTGATTATACTACTCAAATTGAGGAGAGGTACATATATATCTTCTTGTTTATGCAACGAGTTTTTAAGGAAATAAAATATATTAGTATCTTAATAAAAAAAATTGTAAAATAAAAAGCGACGAATTCTTAAAAAGTACATAGGACATTTTAAATGAAATTGGGTTAAAAAACATAATTTCATTTAAAATATGTTGATTATGGATATATTTATGTAATTTTTTTTTGAAGTAATATATTTGGTATAGTTTAAAAAAAAAGATGGGTTTAAAAAAACAATTTAAAACATAGTTAAATTATATATACAATTTGAGTGGGTATAATGGTTAAGAGCATGTGTTTCTTCAAAAAAAGTCATAAATTTAAAACCTCAAGGGTAAAGTATATATGTCATTGTAAATTTTAGTAGTCAAATCACTGCGCTAAAGCAAATCCCTTATCCGAAAATCAAAAGAGTCTTATGCACCAATTTAATATATCTGATTTCAACATTATATATATATCACTTCTAAAAAAATCTTCATTATAATCGACGCATTGATTTAAGAAGAGAAGATTTGATCATAGTTGAGTCTTAGATTTGGTCACTATAGATTTGGTGACTAGAATAAAAATCAATACACTGTAACTGTTTAATGAAATGAAATGATATTTTAAGGTCCACGAGACTAAAAATAGTCTATGAGACCATTAGTTCCCTGTTTTTTGCTCTTTGCAATTCAGTCCTTTTCCGATTCAAATTGATGATGAGCTGACCCAACCTTCCAACAATCTCCTCGCTAAAAAGACAATGCCAAGAAACTGATGTTAACATGTTCTCATAACTTTCTTTGATGTCTTTGAATGCATCACATTCCAAAATGAAATGCTTTTCCTATTCCACAACCCCAGACGTGCAAAATGTATACACCCATTCTTCCCAAGCTTCTTTAGGCCTTTTCCACCATCCTGTTTCACACCGAAGTTGATATGAGTTGGTCCTTAATTGAGCAATAAGAACCTTTGCCCTCCACGAAATGCTAGCTCCAATGAACTCTTTTTGTTGTAAATCACACGTAGGGTTGAATTCCTCAATGTAATATTTCTTCTTTCTACCCAACTCTTTTCCCCATACCTTTCTACAAAATTTCTCCATAACAAAATCCTTTAGCTCCTTGCTATTTGTGGGACAAGCATAGATGTAGATATTCCATTTTTGCATCCATATGTAGTTTTGTTTCATCCATGTTTTCTTTCTTTCACTGATGCCTTCATTGAAGATAACATTAGGCCATATGCCTACTCTCATTTGCGCAATTCTTTTTAGGTATCTTATGAGCCACACTATAGCAATTACTTTAATGGAAGTTGCTCTTGTTCACTCAACATTATCTCATAAAGTACCGAACTTTTTATTTTGAACTTGCTCATGATGAAGTAGAGAGTCAAATCTATCGGTATAAAATACGCGATAGGTTTAACGTTTTCATTCCATTAAAGCTGGACTTGGCTTTCTGAATTCACAGCTGTAAATAGAATTACAGGTGGCTCGTAAGTTGCAGTATACTACACAAGTAAGATACAACAATAAAAATAAAATTTTGAGTTCGTATTAAATTAGTTTGGTGATAAGTCAACAGCATTGGGTATAGCAGTCAATAGGGATACGCAACTAGCCTTGGGTCTAGTAGTGCAGTATTAAAACGATTCCAAAAGAACGCTTATTTCAAACTATTCAAATTATAAAATTAATAATATAAGTTTTTATCTGCTTATATATTATTTTGATTTTCTCAAATTCAATAAACCTAAGATGCGGATATATAATTTAACATTATTTATTAATAATTTTAATACTGCTCGGTTTTTGTCCCCGTGTGTTGGGATTGACGAAATATAATTTGAGTTCATTGATTATATTGTCCAAATGTAGTCGTTCGAGTAGATTTCCCTCGAGTAATCTCTACACATTTTTTTCCTCATTTCCGTCATTGTCATTGATTAACGTGGACCAAATCGTTTAAATATTTAGTTTGGAAAATCATTGTCATTGATTAACGTGGACCAAATCGTTTAAATATTTAGTTTAAAATATTTTCCAAATTTGAGATTTCTTCACGTTATGATCAGAGCTGTTGCTCGGAGTTGAATAGCAGGAGCCAAGCTCTTTGGAAAGTGCCCATATGCGGGTTAGGAGCCCAGCTTTATATTATATTGTCGCAATTAGTGAGTTTGATTCAACATCTAGCTTAAGTTACTTTAATGAGTTACTGACTCTTATGGTTAAAAAAAGAAAAGTTCCATAGAGGTACCACAAAATATCACTGGGAAACCATCTCTAAGGATATAAGGTAAGAAGCTAAAAATTTTGGCACTAATTATTGGAATGGTTGTCGTCTTCATGAAATATAAACACTAGGAAGAGCAAACCCTTGGGCTTTGCGCTTGTGAGTTTTGGTCATCAGGAAATCAAGGAATGATCGATAAGGATCCTCACTAAAATAACCAATCTAATTAGGAAATGCTGCAACAAATGAGTGAACTATTTTAAATAGAGTTGTCTCAAAATATACAAATATTGATACACTTTTTGACAATGGTTTGCAAGTTAATCTTATTTATAAAGAAAATGTTAAGACAATCGAGCTTGGAACTAAGCTGCATCCAAAATTATATCCTTGGGTACGTGAAGGTGCTAAATTATGGATATCTAAACGTGTAAACTCAGATTTGCACTTACCTCTAAGTTCATATATATGAAGTATAATTAGATATCATAGCACTTGATATGTGTAATTGTTTGGGGAAGTTATTATTTTTATGATAGGAAAGTCATCTTCTATGGGAAGGAGAACAAGTATCATTTTATAACATATAGGATTGAGTATATTTTAATGTCTCATTGTGTGAAGACTAACTTGCCTTTTGTTACTAAAGGACAAATAAAAAATCTTGTAAATGCAAAAAAGAGTTGTATACTTATGATTGTAAAAGTTAAGGATGATGGTAAATCCAAAGCCTTAAAGTGTGATATTCTAAATAAAAAGTTGAATTAATTAAATATTATTTTTAACTATGATGAAACATTTTACGAATGACAAGGATCAACTCCAACGAGAGATACAAAATGAGATTTAACTTCAACAAGATGCACCTTTTGCTAGCATTGGCATGTATACATTATTTGTGCTTGAGATGAAGAAATAAAGAATCATATTTGGGAGTTTCTAGAGAAAGGAGGCATTTGGCCAAAAACTTCTTCAGGCATATCACCCATTGTGTTGGTACCAATGAAAGGGGGTACATGGATATTTTGTGTGGACATTCGGGCATTGAACATAATTACAATGAAGAACTATGACTCCCTTCCTCGTATTGATGGTTTCTTGGATTAATTAAAAAATGCAACTTATTCCACTAAGTTATACTTAAGAAATTGTAATAATTAGGTAAGGATTTTTTGAAATGATATTTGGAAAACTAGTTTTAAAATAAAATAAGGTTTATTTCAATGATTGGTTATTTCCTTTGGGTTTTGTAATACTCCAACAACTTTCATGTGGATTATGAATGATGTATTTAGGCTATTCATAGTTGATTTTGCAATTTAGATGATAAATTGATTTTTAATAAAATTCAAGAAGATCATGTAAAACATATTAAAAAAGTCTTAGATGCTTTGAAAAAAGAGAAATCTCATCTATTTATGTCAAAATGTGACTTGGAAAAACATATTTAGTTTATTTGAGCTATATTATAGGGGGTGGTGAATTGACACTTGATCCCTCTAAAGTTGAAGCCATTATGAATTGGTTTAGGGGATTTCAGTATTGGAGGAAGAGCCTTGCTAACATTTATTTTGTTGCATCTCCTTTACATTCTTTCTATAATAATAAGAAGGTCTTTTAGTCGGGAGGTAAATTAATAAAAACCTTTGAGACCTTGATGTTATCATGGACAATCGTACACTCAATTGTACACATTAGTTTACACTTAGTGTTAGGAAACTACATGTGTATGTTTTGATTGGGACTGGAAACACCATGAAAAAGCCAAAAAACAAAAGTCCCCTTAGGTTCATTTAAAAAATTAAACTGTGCAAAGGATCCAAAACTGTTTTGCATGGATTGCCACAAACATTTCTTTGATAACTGTGCGGATCCACCAAAGTGACAACTCAACAACCTATTGGACATGTTACACCTAGCGAGCCTTCTTTTCTTAACAAAAAAGGGTGATCACCCATTCTCGGTCCAATATGTGCAAAAATAGGTGAAACCTATCCTCCACTCACCCCAATCTCATTAATGAACTAAGCGGAGCCCAAGGGTTTTGTGCCTATAAATAATAGGTAGATTGGGGCAATAAGAGAGCAGATGATCAGAGAAAGGTTATGCTACTGAAATTTCCTAGTGCATCCAACATTGCTTGATCAGATAGAGGATTCTCCATTTCCAAATTCTTTTACGGCTTCTGTGAGAGGAGAGAATTCCCTTACAAAATGATTGGAAAGAGGGACCTTCCTCCAGGAGGGCTTTAAATCACCAACTTCTCACCAAAATATCCTTGTTGTGTTTCTAGGGCTTCTATTTGTACTTCTACCGTGTGATTAATAAAGAGGACCCTACTTCCCATTTAATATGTGTGTTCTTGACATTATTTATGTGTATGTGTTTGTTTACATATCTTCTATCATGTTTTGTTCACTATTCAGTTACTTGGTAATTATGTTTTGTTGATGTTTTATGCTAACTAGACTAATTGTGGCCTCTCTTGTAGGTAGTAGCTAATCTGCAAGTAATAATTAGATTTTGGTACACCCTTTTAGAAAATTCACATCCATAGTAATTGGTGACTCCACATTCTCTTCACTGACCCTTTTGGTTGTTTTGTAGGCCTCTCTTCTCTCTCCTCTTCTTTATTCTCACTTCTTTCATCACACTAATTCTTAGAAATGTTAAGAATTCAGAAGTGGCTTTGAGAAAACTCAAAAATCAAAGTTGTTGGATTGAAGTGAAACCAAGTTCAAATCAAATATCTCATCACAATATTTCCAATGATGCAAACAACACCTAAATATGAGTTTGGTATTAGAGCATATCTTCGTGATGTGAGTTGCATAAGTCAATGTTAACTAGGAAAAAGCTCCAAAGAGGAGAAGGAAAACTCAAATCCTTTGATCCCGAAGTGAGGCGTGCAACACGAAGATGAAACATAGAAGATGAGGAAGCTCAAATGGAGGAAGAGTGAAATTATCACAAGATTTTCTTCACCATGGCAGAGAAAGTTGACAAGTTTTTTGTAGGATATGAGAAGACAATCAAGCCTGAAAAGAAAGAACATGATGATCACGCCTCAGTAAATCATTAAGGTGGAGGAGAATATCCTCCTCCCTCTCCATTCTCCAGTGAAAGTTCTTCTTCTTCCTCTTCTTGTCATTCTAATAGGCATCATAGAAATGTATCTAAAAAGCCTTTTTAAAAGTTGGATGTCAAATTTTATTTGCCTGCGTTTAGTGGAGAATTTAATACATAAAATCTAGATAACTGGATCAGACCAATTGAAGTGTATTATCACATACAATGAATAATAAGGCGAAAGAGGAATGATAGAAAAGAGAAGCAAAAGACAGTTGCAACTATGCAACAAGACCAAGAATTTGGATAAGAGAATGATGAGAATATCACTGTTGCAGGATTTGCAAGTGTTGGACCAATTGACTTGGGATCAAACTCAGGTGATGAGATGAATATCCCAATGCTTGGGATCGTAGAAGATGGACCTATTGACTTAGGTTCTTATTCAAGTGACGAGACAAAGATTTTAGCAGATGTTGTGAAAATATTGAGGGCAGCGAATGTTGTATGGTTCTAAGAGCTTGAAGAGATCAACCAAAGAATCCAAGTAGAGAATGTTGAACTAAGAAGAATCTTATGAGAAGCATAGAAGGAGAAACAAAGGTTGCAACATCAGTTACAAGCCAAGGAGGAGGCCTTGGAAAAGTTGCATCATAACAAGGCTGAAGGAAAAAGTGATTCTTCAATTTCATGTTATTTTTATGATAATGATTTTGTTGCTTTTGAGAAACATATTACAGTAATTGGATCAAAATTATTGAAGAAGATGGGGTATCAAAGGAAGGGCCTCAACATTAATGGCCAAAGCGTTGTGGATCCCATCAAAGTGGAGGAATTTCCTCGCTATGAAAGACTTGGGTATGTCAGAAGAGAGGATGGAGAATGCTCCAAGACATCTAGTCACCAACCAATGATAGATGATGAGAGAACTTCATCACAATCCAGTGATAGTGAGGATTCCACGGTAACTTATCAAAGGCACACTAGGAGTAAGTGTTCCAAGACGATCCATAAAGTTTGGAGGCGAAAAAATCATTGTGGTCACTATAATGAGGATGGAAATGAGAAAGCCACGTGTGAAATACTCCATGCTCAGAAAGCCTCTATGAAGGAACCAACTGGTGAAGATGTTCAATAAGCGAATTCGCCATAGGGAGATGACCCATTCACTTTGTTGAGTAAGAGATGGTTTGTTAGGCCCCTATACAACTAGTGTAACCCCTTATTGTTATTAGTACAACCCCCTTATTATATTGATATACCCATGTAGTGCCCATATTTTTTCTATTGTGCCCCATAGAAGCCCACTATTGTTATTATTGTGCCCTTACATTATTATTGTTATGTCGGCTCTGATTATGTTATGACCCCTTAGACTCCTATATATAGAAAGGAGGTATTTTCATTTGTATGATACAAGAATTGTTCATTTTTGTAATGTAAAGGAGGTTGCCCCCTCGAAGAGGTTGAATTCTAAGGTGTTGATCTATCTTTTCTATCTTTCTTGAAGCTGGTTTCATAACATACAGGATTGGGGATAACACCAAAAGTGGAAATGATTTTATTATCTCCATTTTGGTATTACCTTGCAATATCATTGTTGGGTACCTTTTATAGTTAAACAAGCGCCTGTCCCCACCCCTTGAAGGCTTGTTTCTAAAGTTAGTTAATCTGAATGGACTTTGAGATGCATTGAGACATCTCCCTTGCCCTGTGTTGCCCATGCTTTGAGACCAGGAATGGTCCAGGCATGTCCAAGATGTCTCTTACTAAAATTGGGTACATTTGGTTTTCCCTGCATATGCCGACCCAAAAAGGGTACCAAAACAGTCTAGTTTTTGTGCCTAGTTGGCCAAGTATGAGTCCATTGTGGCCCATATTAGCCAATAATTTCATTTCTAATGAAAATAAATCCAAGAAAAAGGAAATCCATAAACTTCCAAAGTTTCATAAAAGTAGTGGTTGTGGCATGTGTTTTCCATTCAGAGCTTATATGTTGATGTTTGGATGTCAAAATTGTTGTTTGGAGCTCAACTATTACTATTTGGATGTGAAAAATTGTGCTTGGAGAAATTTTGTTATTCAGTGTATTTCATCACTATGGAGGGTTTTTTTTTCTAGAACTAAGTTTGTCGTGGTGTTTGGGCCAATGTTATCAGAACTAGACTAGTCATTAAACCAATTGAGACCAGAAACTGGAACTTGACAAAATGGAAATAAAACTGGACCACAAAACTTGTTGACCAAAAAATACACAAAATATTGAAAAAAATTTATATATTCATGTGCATCCATGTGAATCCAAACCATTATACATAAATATGCAAAGTTTCACCCGTATATTGCAAGGAAGGATGCTTATAACCAAGATATTTATGACCCTACACTATTATCAATCAGATAATTCAATTTAAAGAGTAAGAAATGACCAGGAAGAAAGGTAATATTTAGGGCTTATCAAAATTTCTCAGAGGAAAGAGCACACCTAGATCCATCCTTCTGGAGCTGTGAATACTAAATCCTGTGTTGAGGTGAGTATTTTTTATTTTTTCCTTTGCATTTATTTTAATTATTTTCAGGTGTGTCTACCCTTCAGGTGCAGAGGCTACTAAGGTCAATATTTAGGTGTGAGTGCTACAATTTTGTCATTTGCATAAAAGGAAATGATTTTTATCAGTGATTATAACAAGACCCACCATAGCACATAATGAGAGTTTCCAACAGCATTACCCATTACTAGGGGGCAACTTTATTGTGATTGACCATAACCTCATATCATCCTTTCATCACTAAGAATACCATTGGGATGTTCCAAATGAACTAAAATAGTTTTCTTTAGGGACATTCTAAGGTTTCCTGATGTTGAGATTCTCAGACTTAGGGTTTAAACAAAAATATGCACTTATTACATGGCTATTTTCTTTATGTTGCATGTAAGGTCTGAACTGGCATAGGATGTAAAATGTGTTATTATGGTGACCTGAGGCATGCACAACTCACAGAATCTAAAGCAGATGAATGGTAGAAGTCCATTAACTCACTTTTGCATGTCTTCAAGCCTTGTTTCCAAGATAGGGAGTCTATGTTGCAACTATTAATCTAATTGAATCCCTGTTGCTATATATCTCCTTTCTCCACCAATCTAGGGCCTTCATGCCTCTTATTTCATATATTGTTGCTTCCTCCTTAATTCATACATTTTATCTCCTAATATTCAGTCTTGTGGGAAATGTTTTAACTTAATGCATCTTTTATATTAATTCTTAATTTAAATGGATGGAATAACAATCTTCTTTATATGTTTTAACAGATAGAGAAAGTAAAGCAATATGACTGCTTATCATATCTAAGTAATATTTTGGACTAGCTGAAGGATATGGCGATTGACATGAGCCAAGAGATAGGGAGGTTTGTGCAAGTCCATCTAATATCTTTGATTGTCAAAAAATTTAAGATGAATTGAGAGTTTGATTCTTCTGGAGTGTCCACATTAGAAGTCCTATTGAAAATCAATGTTTCAAATCAGTAACAGGATTCATCTTCAGGACAAGAAGTCAATGATAAGGAATGATGATCTGCACAACAAAAACTAAATTTTTGGGATAAGGTTAATATTAAACACGTTGGTTGAATTTGAAACCCTATAAAAATACGCCTTTCCTCTGTTTTGCATTTTTAGGGTTTCAGATTTAACCCTTTCCTCTTTGATACTTCATTCATTCTAACGATAGTTTTTCATTGATCTCTCAATCCCTTTATATCAACTTGAATTATGTGCCCTCCTAGATTATAGATATAGCCTCTGAACCTAATTCAACCTTTTGTCATAATTTCTGATGCCTTTACATTAGAGCTCAGTTCCTGGGGAGTTTCTTGGAACCTTAACCTTCCTTGTTCCATCCTGGAAATATCAGCTTCCTTGTATACTTCACATGCCTGAATCTATGTCCCCATAGCTTGATGGTGATGTTGTTTCATCACATGTGCTTGAGATTCATAATGTTCATCATTGTAAGGTTGGTTGGCTTGTGTTAGGTTGTATGGAAAATGGTAATTTTTGAATCATTTAAATATGTACTTTTGGTTGAAATTTATTTTTTATTAGATTTTGTATTGTGTAGATGATCATCTTAGTTATTATTAAACTACATGTTGCAAGTTTGACTTTATTGATGAATTTACAACTTTACATGTAAGTATATATTTAAATTTTTATCTCATGCTCTAGTTTAAAGGTGGACCTCTTTGGGATTAGGTATCCCTTGGATTATTTATGCATATATCTTTCAAGATCAATACTGTAAACTATAATTTGAAACATGGAGCTGGGTTTCCATTTGTAGGATACTTCAACATTAGGAGTTTTTATTCTTAAATGTTGTGGCTACACAACAATGGTGAAAGTTTTTGGTCATTCAAAAACTGAACTAGAATCTTCACCCCTGGACATTGACGTTGAGGATTAGACTTCCCCCTTGTGTATTGTGTTGGAAACTCAGTGCTACGCAGAGAATTTTGGCAGCATTCTCCTATTACAGAACATTGTAAGGAAACTATTTATGTACAACAGTTACACTTATTACTTCAAATTTTCTATGCTATGAAATAATATCCTAACAATTGCCTCCACCAGGTGATGTAATATACACCAAAATATATAATGCACCCTCTTTCTTTGATTGAAACATGAATTATATTAAAGATGTCAAGAACAAAATTTACAAGATCATACATGGAAGTGCATTTCCACTTAGGGAGTACACCGACCTATTGGAATCTACTGTCTAATCATCTAAACTTGAGAGACAACATATTATTACATATGACTCTAACTGAAAACATAGTAGCATATTTCTTACGGTCTAGAGCTTTTAGAAATATAATTGATTACAAAGGAAGACAAGGCACCAAGAAAATAAAAGGGAAATTTCAAGGCTCTAAGAATTTAGGACAATAATAGAAAACAAAATATTGGGAAAGAACCAAGAAAAGAAACACAAACTCACATATTTTAAGTACATTCTTTCCCATCAGTGCCAGAATCAACCATCCAACACATGATTTATTTGTAGTGTATTAACATTGCTATTCACAATACAATTTTTCATGAAATCTGTCTTTGTTTTTATTTTAATTACGTAGGGAACATTGTTGATTGGACATCCTCAATATTTAGTATGGTGTTTTCTTTCATGTTTTCTCAAAATGGATTTACAACCAAGGTAGATGGCCTTCTATTATGAGTTCTTTTTTCCATTGAAGTATGACTCAATTGTTTTCCTTACGATGTCATTGACCTAATGGTCATAGGATTCTTCTCATCTAATGGAGGTTTTCGTCTCACTAGATATGGGATGAGTCTAATCACCATATCTTCTATATGTGGAGGATTTGTTAGTTGTATCAATTTTAAGAGGTGCACCTCATATTCATTTTCATATCTCCCACATATTATGAGATCTAAGGGAGATATGAACATCTATATTGGAATTCTAGAGGGATCCTTGTGGCCTTCTTTAGGTATTCTATTCAGAATTATTTGGCTGTCTACACATATTAGGTGATTTCTCAAAAATCACAAACCATATATGATATATCTAGTCCTTGCCTCACTAGGTTGATCACCTCGTTTTTATAGTCTAGTATAGTGACTAGAGGGACTAAGTGCCATGTGGATTCTGTAGCCTTGGATGTAGTTTATATGAGGTCAGTGAGATGCTGTGAATTGACATTCTAGCATGTTACTAGTCAACGCACTTTCATGAGGCCACAAAGATGTACCTTATTCCAACATGAAGTTGACATTTAATCCAGATTGAGCAACGAGATACCCATCACTAGATTTTGGCCTCAAATATTAGGATATTTACAAGTGACTTCAAGTGGACTCCTTCCATCATCCCCCAACCATGCCCTCTCAACGTTAGGCATTCATTAGAGGACAATATCAAGGATTGCATTAAATTTCACAAAGATTGATGATGATGGATACGTCCCTTTTATACATCAACTTCTATATCTAATGATGAGTAGTGCTTCTCCAATTTGTAGGTTTTACCCTATTGGATCACCCTTTAGTACTCTCTTTCCTTTTTTTCAGTTGTATTTCCTTAGTTTGTAGCTTTCAGGAGCTACTTAGCACTCCTACATTATGTTTTTTGCTATATTTTGTAATCTCGTAGACCTTTTCTTTTGATCATCTGTGGACATTAATAAAATCACATATTAATTTAATAGTTATCAGTATGGCTTACATAAGGGCTGCCAACTTGCACTAAATTGAAGCTGCCATTGATGCATTAAAAAAAGGTCAACATGCATTTTATGCAACACCTGGCCTATTATAACTAAGCCAACCTAGAGGAGATGTGGATTCCAACACTGTAAGTAGGGATGATCTAAAATGGATCCAGTTGCTAGATCGGGTTTCACCCCAAACAATAGATTGAGCTTAACATGGAGAGGTAACTAGGTTTGTGGATTCGTTGGCCTTAAAGCCTTCTTCAAAACCTTAGTCAATAGCCGATTTTGATTCCTTAATGAAAATATTATTGTTAACATTTGGAAGGTAGGATAATAGCAGACTTGTTATGTGGATGAAAGACTAGGAGTCTGATTTAAATGTAGCTCCAGATTCCACATGCTGCAGTCAGTGACAAAGCAAGGAAGGACTAGGAGTTGAAGGGGGCACATCATCCACATCACACTCTCCATAGACTTAAACAAGCCATACAGAGGACATTGAATCCACTGGAGAGAAGAGGAGTTGGAGGGGAGCCTAGCTCTACACTTTGCATCCCTTACTTTCCACCAGTGAAGGAAAGAAAGGGCATAAGGAAACATGAAGCCTACGCTATAGAAGCTATCCATGAATATCATAAAGAGAGAAGGTTTTATGCTACAGAAGAGAACAATAGCTATAGAGAGAATGACAACTCTAGAACACCATGAACTATCAATGAATGTATAGTATTATAAATCACCCACTGTGGCATTTGCTAGCTGTCTTTTTTTAACAACAATCATCAGGGATGATTTGGGTGATTGTTGAGCCTCAGAAAATCTTCCAAAGGTTAGGAGGAAGAAATTCAGAAACAAGATTGTCCCTAGTAGAATGAATATTGTCAGTGCATTAACAAATTACCTTGAACAATGAAAAAATAGAGCACAAACAGTTAGAAAGATTGGGGATGTTGTGATCATGTACTAATAAAGCGCTGAAGAAGACATCAATTTGTTGGTTTTTCCATTCGGGTTTCTAGGGTAGAATTTGTGTTATTGGTGATTATGATTGATGTTTTCAGCTCTTTTTTCTTCATTTTAGTGACAGTCCTGCGAGTTTTATAGAAATCAGTTTCTAAGCACAGTGAATAAGCAAACAAAAATAAACAAAAGTAATTTCTGCATTTAAGGTCCATGTTCGTGAATTGACTCAGCCATAGGTTGAGTGATTGCAAATCAAGGGAGGGTGGAAATAATTTTTTCCATGTTGAATTAACCAATATTTCTTATAATCAATGTACACTTCTAATCTCAATAATTTCCATTTTGAATAATAAATTTAATTTGGGAATATGGTATTTTTGGCATCTAATCATATTAATTTCTCATCAACTATAAATATTCTATTTAGGATCTACAATACCAAAATCCCCATGGGATAGATGCATTCACAGGATATGTTTTTAACCTTTTTTATTTTCCTCTTTCACTTGCCACTGATTACAACACAGGCTAAGTTCGTGGAGCTATAGCTTAGAAAGCCATGACTATGTGAATTTTATCTGAATGGAGGCTTTTGTGAGTAGAGTTATTCAGAAATTTTCCTTCAAGATGTTGATTTATGGTAGCATCAGATGTGCTTTAAGCCTCAAAATTTGTAGGGTGGCTTGGACACATGTATTCCACAATACCCGAAAATTGTTTTGGGAAATTCCAACTAGAGACAATTTTATTAAAATAATTAATTATTTTTAAGGGAGGCCTAAATCTAAATTGTGGGTGAAACTTCTAGAAGAAGACAAGGATCAAGCAAAAATGAGCTGAGACATTGATTAGAATCTAATATGGGTCGTTGTTTCTCAATAGAAGAATTATAAGAGGAGGCTTGATGGGCATTTAGAAAACACATCGAGTGGGAGATCAGAGATCAAATTTCTGAAGAGAGCAGCGCAACAGTTGCCAGAGAGAAGTTTGAAGTGATTTCTTGCAGTGAGGGGCAAGGATAGTTCTGGTTGGATATTTTTCCTGATCCGGGAATACTCAATAGAGGAGGTAGAGAGAGATCTAGGAGAGGTAGCTCAGAGGCTATGCTGGGCAGTGTAGGCTGACGCAGAGCCTTGAGGAGATCCATATTTTTGTTGGGGAGGCCAATTTCTGAAGCCGGAAGCTGGGGTGTGAGACCGAGAGGAAAAAATTGAAGTCTTAGAGGAAAATCAATCAACACAAGGGGTGACGCTAGGCCTACGTAGTGACTGTGCAGAGGTAGCGCAGAGGAAACAAGGGACTAGTCATTCTGGTGGTTGGATCAGTCGAGATCGCTAGAGATAGTGTGAGGTATTTCTCACTAATATTCTACTAGTCATATTCTCTATACTAGATAGCCAGCAAGACATCCAAGTATTGTATTAAAAAAACTATTGCTTAATAATACAAACCCTCAGCTACTGCACTGATTTTCCCACACTGGGTTTTTCCGGGGAAATTTGTCCAAAAATAACTGCGTAGATGTGTGTGATAATTATTTCTCTCATGTGTTGTATTTAGTTTCCACAGTTTTTATTTTGTGGGCTAGAGTGTATTTAATTCGATATTTGCCGTAGCACACAACAAGTAAATTGTTTAATTGAATTAACAATTAGAAGAATTAACATCAGCTATTACAGTAGGAATCAGGTAACCGATTTTTCACATGGTATCAAAGCATAGATTGTGAGAAGAGTAGCTCAAAAGTAGAAAGGAAGAGTATTTCGAAATTACTGCAGAGGCAACACTTTGAATCCTTAGCTTCCAGCACAATCCTTGGTCTAGAAGGTCGAATTTTTGAGGAGAAATTGATTTCTCTAAGTTAGTCGACAGAGAGCTCCAATCTCCATATCGAAGCTTTCCAGAGGTAGAAGGGAGCAACATATTTTTCCTTGCAGAGAATATCTTCAGCTGGGATGCATATATTTTGTAGCAGTTGCTGGAAGAATAATGTCAGTGGGGGAGAAGAAGACACACTTAAGAGAATTTCTTCCTCAGAGAATTCCTTGCCAGGGAATTTGATTTCTCATTTGTTGAGAAGCATCAGGGGGCAATAGATCTACTAACTCCAACTGGAGTGCATAGAGTAGCCTGGTAATGCATAGAGGAGAGAGGAGGTAGTTGTTGAAGAATCTAGGGAAAATAGATTAATAAGATTCTTCTTTCCATGATAATTATTTGTGAGGTGTTTTAATTTTTCTTATTAGCACAATCTTTAATATTAGAGTGTGTCTTCTTTTGTTCATCAAATAGCTACCAGAACAAAGAGATAAGAACATAAGATGTTGCCTTTCTGCCAGGGCCAAAACCTCTCACTCTTTGAGAGGAAAACCTGCACAAAATTCTTCTTATATAGATTCCAATTGACAAATACCAAGACCATGACCCTTGACCTATTATTCCACTCCAAGACCAAGATCCCACACATTATAGGTTTGTAGATTTTCTCCTAACTGAAAAGGGAGAATTATGTAATGTCTCCATTACCACCATTCCAAAAGAAGCACCTAATGATTTTCTCTAATTTGTATAGAACCATACTAGGGGCAATATTTGAAAAGAAATAATAAATTGGTGAGGAGGGGAGGACATATATCATTATTTATCAAGAAGCAATTATACAATGAATCAGAGGTGTTAGAGAGCATAAAAATTGGTGGTAGAAAGTAAACATCAAATAAATGAGTACATAATGTTACAAAATTGTTCTGGTAATAAGATGAAAACTTTATAGGAGTAAGGGACATGATCCAAAACAATGATGGAAAAACTTGGATGTAGACATTATGCAACAAAATACCAAACTACTTGTGATAATTAAATTGGCCTCCATATTCTATATCATGGCTTTGACATTATGTGTTTGTAACTTTGTTTTAGATGTTCAAGGCATCATGACCTAAATTAATTTGTTACTCCTTTTATATATTCTTGCTATGTACCTTTCCTCAGGATTCTCTTCATTGATGCACATTTCTTCTTGTGAAAATAATTTAATGGTTAATTATGTTTCTTTTGTTGTCATGAGACTACACAATATTGTAATGCAGATTTGGGAAATTGGAAAAATAAGAGCCTTATAGGTACTCTTTCCGGGTAGGAGAATCTAATTTGTTTAGAAGATTAACATTTGTTCCACATTTATTTTCTTCAATATTTCCCTAGTATTAATATTGGTTGCAAAAATTCTTGCACTCTGCAGGTATGTTGCAGTTGGAAATGAGCCTTTCCTAAGGACATATAATGACACATATAAATTTTACTCTTCCTTTGCTTCAAAATATTCAACAAGCTCTCAATAAGGCAGGTTTAGGAGACCAGATAAAAGTGATTGCGCCCCTCAATGTAGATGTGTAAAAATCCTTTGAAACTAACTCACTGCCATCAACTCAGGATTTCAGGCCAGAAGTTTGTGATCTCATGATAAATATTATTCAGTTTCTAAATGGAAATGAAGAACCTTTTACTATCAATATCTACCCATTTTTGATTTTATATGATACCGAATATTTCCCTTTAGAATTTTCTTTCTTTTATGGTACCAACCAACTCGTAATTGATGGGACAATGCAATATTGCAATGTGTTTGATGCAAATATTGATACTTTGATTTGGGCCCTGAAGAAAGAAGGCTTCCCTAATATGCCCATTATTGTGGGAGAAGTGGGTTAGTCCATTGATGGTGATGAAAATGTGAATCTCATGTATGCACAAAGGTTTAATCACATCCTTCTAAAACAAGTGATGGGTGGTAAAGGAACTCCAATGCAGAGTGGAGCTATCGAAGTATATTTGTTTAGCCTTCTTGATGAAGGTGCTAAGAGCATCACACACAATAACTTTGAATGACAACATCAAGTTTATCTGTTTCCATATTAGGAACTCCATAAATCATCAGACCTCCAATTCAATCATCACATTCATAAACAATGACAGAGTGCCCAACTTTATTAAGTTGATCAGCAACAGCCAAACCAGTTGGCCCACTTCCCACTATAGCAACTTTCTTCCTGCACCCAATTACCAATCCATATAAAGATCTACTTTACCACATCATAGACAAAAGACAATTTATTTTCAAAATGATAAGCATCAGAAGAATGGAATTAAGAATTATAAATGAATGAAACATACCCTCTCCTCTTCTCATGTGGATGTGGAACCTTCCAACCTTCTTCAAAATCTTTATCAATGATGGCACATTCAGTAATTTTAGTAGATACTAGATTTTCAATGATTCCTAGTACACATGCACCTTCACAAGGGGCAGTGCATACACATCCAGTGAATTCAAGAAAATTATTTGTTTCCAACAGCCAGTCAAATGCTTCTTTCCAATGCCCTTGGTGCACTAATTCATTCCACTCATGTATTTTGTTCCGAAGAGGACATCTATTGTTATCTTGCATGGAGGAAAAAGTTTCACACGTTCATAATATAAACAAGTGTACAATCTAGCAAAAAAAAAAAGACACAGGATAAAATATGGGTGCCATGTCAAGAAAAAGGACTAGGAAACCACATTTGCACTCCAATGGCATGATTATGAATTTCAAACATCAACGCCATAACCAATGTACATAGGAAGAAAATGAGATATAAATGAAAAGGATGAAATGTCTCATGGGCCTAAAATGTATCGTATAAACCCTTTTTCCATCACAAAGGCCTTGGACCAGGCAATTGATGCTTCCAAAAGACCCTCCTTTTTAGTATTAATAAAAATAAATGTGAGACACTCAAAGCATAACACTCACCCTTTTGTGAATAGTGTCAGTAAAATGTCCTGAAAAGTTTTGCTATATGAGAAATTCTTTTGTTTTGAAGACTTCAACCTTGTATTGAAATAGTTTATTGTTTTAAAATTTTTGTTATGAAATATTCTTAAGACCTTGAGAGTGATTGCTTTTGTCAAGAATTTTTTTGAGGCACAAATCAAATGGTTCAGATTCTGGGAGACGTGAAAAGGTTGCTTGAAGTTGGATCCCTTGATGAACATCTACAACCTATTACTAAAGAATTGTTAGAAGAGGAAGAAATAATAAATTCATAAGGGAACCATAGTACCAATGCAAGTATAGTTTTACTCAAGCATCAAATTAAGTATTTTTCAAGTTTACTTGCAATGTATCAGACACATGAAAATTCCACTACCACATCATTGTAGATTAAAAGTAGTGTGAAATGAGATTCTTCTTTACAACTGTTATGGTAAGGTAATTCCATTTCAAGCAAATTACAATGCCTCCTGCAAAACCTCACAAGAATTGAATGGCACTATATATATTAACCCAAACTATCCAAAGTAGAAAAATAAAAAACAAGAGTAACCAATGTTTTCATCATTCACATTTTCTTCCTATGAGTCACTTAGATCTATTAGTTTAGAATCCTTTTGAAGTTCAAAACAAATATGATTTTAAGTATTTGTTGAAAGGGAGAGTCAAAACATAACATATTATTTGTTGAAAGCTTGAGGTTGATACTTGGATCTTCCACATCTCTATTTGTATCAGTGACATTATGGATGTAGGATGGCACAAATTTTAATAAGCTCATATGCCTTTTCTACTACTATGTAATGATTCCTCCCTATGAAATATAATTTTTTATTACTTGCCCCAATGTCCCCATAGTATATATCCTCTCCATGGACCTTATCATCAACATGCTTGGAAACATTTTTTTCATATTTTTATCGACATTGACTTTCTATTAGTTTTCCTGTCCAACTAGAACTTGATCCTCCATAAGTGTAAGATTTTGTGCATAAACACCAATAAAGTTATTTTTCATTGTTTAATTCAAACTACCAGCTAATGAGGAGCTACAAGAATCAACACCATGTTTGATTTGAACCTAAATAATATTATTATCCCCGAGTAGTTCCCTAATCACAATGACCAGTAGATGCTCCTCATGGATTATTTCTCTCATTCTATCTATTAATAAAATCTGCATAATATATCCCTACATTTGAATCTCAGGAAAAAAAAATATGATTGTTATCATTTAAATTATCGATATCTCTTGGAGCCCAAAATCCATTTTCTTTGGATAAGATTTATCTATAGCCTCAAAAGCAACCCTATTATAATCTGAAGGACCATTATTTCCTCTTGAGTCTTGACAAAGTATGATGGAATGAAATTGGATTAGGAACATATCTAGGTTTACCATGTCAGAAACTAGGTTCATTAAGATGATGACATTGGTTTGAAAATATCCACCATACAAACTAGGACCACCCATAATTATCGTTGCCATTTCTCTTTCGTCATCAACACTAGCATACTGCGGCCTGTAACCCATGGAGGCCCATGGTAGTCATTGCAATACAATTTGTTAGAATACAAGCCATGTCCACAAGTTTTTATATTTAATCTATGCATCCGATGTGGCGCTTTCTTATTATGAGATTTACCACATCCAAAAATGGCATCATTCACATCATTTTGAAGAAGTTTACAAAGGTCAACATAAATATTTTTCACATTTACAACTTCGCTCACATTTTTTGGTTCCTGAAGCTCAAGGACTTCCATAACAAAAATAGGCAAATTCAAGTAACAAAAATGGTCCACTGTCTCTTTACATCTGGTGATATTAGAATGAAGTTTTATTAGAGGCACTGTTTGTTTGTTTGTTTTGTTTGAAAAGGGCTTGCTCTTGGTTTTATGTAACTTTCAATTTATCATATGTAGCATGTTGAGAAAAGGGAAAGAATAATGTGTGACATTTATCTTGCAGAAATTGATGATGAATGAAAGGATACAAAACTTAACCAAGCTATAGTTCGCTTAGGTAAAGGCGAAGGAACATCTTAAAAAGCTACCTAAGACTACACCAAATGAAAAGTTTGAACATAAGTAATATATGGATTTTTCTTTTGCAGATATGTTCTTTTTTCTACCCAAGATATAACAGAAAGAAAAATATTGATATTGTAGAAATTGTTTGAGGACCTCATTGAGGTCGATTTTTCTAATTTCCTACTTGATTTCTACCTTCTCATATGTCAGGAAGGCTTTAACTATGATTTAATATGTTCCTGAAATAAATCATATTCAAATTTTATATATATAAAAGATAAAAACAAATGTCAATGCCTTTGTTTGATTGTTACTTGACTCGGGCATGTTACATGAAATGTGATTGGAAAAGGCATGTGGAGACAATGCAAAGCATGTCTTGGATATGATTCATTTTCTATTAGATATCCTTCAGGCACCTGAGCCATCTACTTTGGAAATGTTTATAGTAGGGATTCTTTCACCTCATGGTTATTTTGGGCAAGAAAATGTTTTAGGAATGCCAAACAAGACATCGATGGACATGTAAACATATTTTTTATAATTGCAATGTTCACTCCATGATATCCCCTATTTATCGTTTAACTGTATTTTGAATGTTTCTTTTGACTTTTTTTTTTGTATTTTAACTTTGAAATTAAAAATACATTGTATTGTGTCCATTTAAACAGCCAAATCTTGAAGATGAAATTAGTATTACATGATATTGATTGGAATCCTTATAACTATTTTGTGTTAAAATATTTTCATGACTATAAGAAAGTTTACTTTCATGTTGTTATTTTAGAACATGTTGTTTATATACTTGACCAAGTTCATCCATTAAAAAATGAAAGGTTGTTGCAAATAAAACAAGGATTAAACATCAAACCTCAGATTATTTGTTTTCATAAGTTATTTACAACTTGACCTTTTAGCATGTAGTTTAGTTGGTATGATTGTGCCTAAGCTTTCCCTGAAGTTTGAATACTAAGTTACTAAGGTGTTGTTTTCTATGGTGACATTTTATTTGATTTTTTTATATAGGTCATCTAGCCACATAGTGGCCGCTATCATTCAACTGAATTAAACTTATCGAGTTTCTTACCTGTATGGGGAAAAACGGCTTTGATATTGTTGATGTTGAGGTATATGTCATATAAATTATTTATAGTCTACTTTAGTTTATATTATAGTGTTCATTGTATTTCATGACTTACACTATGTATTGTATCTTCTTTTGTTTTTAGAAAATGAATTCAGTACTAACGGTAAGAAGTATGAATTGAAGAAAGATGATAGCAATAACACTAGAGCAACAAATGCAAAAAAGAGAGAGAGAAGAGAACCGGTCTAGTGATATCCTTAGAGCTAGTATCCCACGTAAGACATGCACATAGATACTAATGGTCAAGTATTCAGAGTTGGTGAATTCACCTACAATGCCTTGGCAACACAACAATAATGTTTTGAAGTGATGAAACATCATTTCATGTGTAAATTGTAGTCCAAAAAATATTAAGTTGGAAACTCATATTGTAATATTTTAACGTTTCATATAATATAATTTATGTGGTTGAAATTATTTATAGTTGCACTTGATATTGTTTAGTATTGTAATTAACATATGTAACTTTGTGTTTTCATATTAGAAGAACATGCACATTGTATGAAAATTTTTAAATCTAGTCAAAATCATACTAATTAATTTATGTTGATTAATAAAGAACACATAAAATCAATATAAAACTACCAAATTAGTAGTTTATATTGATTAATGATGAATGCAAATAAAATGAATATGCGACTATGGGCACTGACCAATTTAATCATTTATAATGATTATTAATGGAAGTAAATGAAATGAATATAAAATACTAAATTAATCGTTTATATAATTAATATGAAACTACCAAAAAAAGATAAATGACTACTGCAGATGATAAATTTGTGATTGCAAATGATGACTAAAATTTGCATATATACGACTATTAGTAGCTAATTTACAGTGTCTTATAACACGACCAAAATTTAGTCATATTTCTTTGGTCATTAATTGGTTTCAAACGATGAATACAATTTGCATATATATGACTATTAGTAGCTAATTTACAGTATCTTATAATACGACCAACATTTTGGTCATATTTCTTTGGTCATTAATTGGTTTTCTTCGGTGATCATATAGTAATATATTTGGTCATTAATTTTGACAATTAATGACTAAATCAATGACTAAATTAATGACCAAATTAATGACTAAATATACTACTAGATGATCAAATTGAGACAACCAATTAATGACCAAGCTAAAAATGACTAAAAGTTGTTCGTGTTATAAGATAATGTTGTTACCGGGAATAATGTCCACTCGAAGCTGCTATTCCCACTAAGACTGGTAGCTATCTTAGAAACAAACAAGTAAAGTCTACTTTCACTTTCCTTTATGAAAATAGATAAGAGTGGAACAAAGGACACTAACCTTAGTCTTGCGCTTGGTTCATTACTTGATTCCTCTCCTTCCTGATAGATCATTGCTGCTTCTTCTTCATCTGCCCAACTTCAAAGAGCACCTATGGAATCAAAGAAACATAATACTATCGAAGAACATAGATCTATATTCATAAATAACACAGGACCATATATGTGTTAACCATACAAATGCATATACAATCAAACATACAAGAATATGGAGGAAAACTTGAATAAATTTATTAAGATCAAGAATAGCAAGAGGATTACAACCAATAGTTCTGACCCAGCATCATCCTCCAGCAAGAAAGCCCTTCTTCACCTCAAGTAAAGCTTAGATCACCCAACACTATGAAGTTTCACCAGAAAACTAACAACACTTCTCTACAAGATACAAGGTTCCAGCCTTTGGATCTCTGTGATGAGGGATCCATATATAGATGATTGTAGGGAGGTGAGTCATTGTTTTGGGTCTTGATTAATTTCCTCTCTCTGATAGTTCTTGATTCCACTTGGAGACTGATGATCTCTTAGTCATCCCTGGTCGAAAACAGAGAGGCAAGTGTTAGAGGGGAAGCTTCTGGAAGATTCCATGATCTTCCACCTCGCAAAATGTCCCTGCCATTTGTCCATTCCCGACCATCACACCCTACAGAGGAGCCATTCTGTATGCATCGCAACCTTTACATTGGGAAGGTGATATGCATTGCACCCTCTGCACTAGGTATTCAGTATGGTCCAGTTTTGACCATTTCTGAGCAGTTTTTAGTGGAGAACTTCTGGGAGATGATGTAATTAGCTGACCTTGTTCCTTTAGGCAGTGAAGCAACACTTTTAGGGATTTAGGAGTCCTCAATTTATGGACATTTATGATTAGGGTTGTAGTGCCCAAAAATGTCTATAACAGTTGCCCCCTAAAACATGAGGTCGTTAATCTTTTGATGTCGGGTGAAATGCTTTACCATGAGGATCCGAAGTTTTTTTCGAGCTAGGAGGCGACCTGTAATAAGATACAATAGAATACATTATCTTCATAACATTTTTCATGATCTAGCTGAGGCAGGCATTCCCATGCTCAGCTTTATAAATTCATTTTCATGTACATAGGACAGACGATCGTTTGTGTAGTAGACTGATGATTCATACTCATCATCCTTTGATTTGGATGTTCATTTGTTCGGCAATGATGTACATTTGATGTCTTTATATTCCAGAATATATCGCAGCCGGGATGGATGAAAATAGATCTCGGGTCTTCAAAACTTGTTCAATATTCACTTGGAGTACAAGTTGATCCATGTGAAAAATGTTCTGGAGTCGAACATGGAAAGACATCGCCTGATTACCAACCAATGATGGAAGCTGTTAACAGGCACGAGAGGAATCACCAATAATGACAATGACCCTCAAGGTACTACAGTATAATTTGTGTGGTGTGAAAAAGGACTTGGCGTCGAAGACCACGTAAAATCTCTCGGTCGAAGGCCATTAATGTAAACCTGTCGCTGAAAGTGAGAAACTTGTCATTGAAGCATGCAAGCTTCAAAGTACTGAAAGGGTTGTCCCTAGGTCAACTTCTTGGATAATGAGCTGATGTCGACTAGAAGTGACCCATCGTAGGAGGGCCTTAATGAATTCCACATCTATGACACAGAACGAAGAAAATGATTTTGGAGGTGAAAACGATCTGATGATACGGTGTTCAGGGTGGCGGTCATGAAAAGAATGGAGCGTGAATGTATTGCAGCGGGTGAGACACAGGTGAATTCTCTGAATGACTTCTCTTGAACATATCAGTGACACTGACGATGGATTGGTAGCATTAACCCCAAAGATGGATGGTGTGACGGACCAATGGTGATATGACCAGTGAACGGAACAACCCAACCTGGCTTGGATGCGGAAGGAAAGTGTCATGTTCAAGGGCGACTTGCTACCAATAAAGCTTTTTCAAGTTTTCTTCCCAATTTTCCCCAGTCATTGTTGACCAATACTTCTTTATTTTTGTCAAGCTTGAGGAGAATAACATCTGCTTGTTCTATAATCCACCCTTCGGGCGAACTTGTTGCTATATTTTAGCGAGCCTAGCGACAGTGAAACCTGTTCTCATCCATTTGGATGTGTTTGTCACTATTAGGTTTTAACGAGTTTAATAACAAAGATAAATCGATCATTTTCAATTTTAGAGAGTCTAAAAGGGATGGAAAGGAAACTCCAAAGATTCTTTTTCATCATATAATCCCTTAAGTCCGAAAAAGCGTAAAATAATACAAAAGGGATGAATTTTCGATAGTTTTAATGAGCCGAACAAGACAAGCGCTCGATATTTTTGTGTAATAATACCTCAGGTCCAAAAAGATTAAAATCTAGAGGAGGGATAGCACTTCCGATGACTTTAACGATTTGGAGAGGCTAATCACTCGGCAATCTTTTCATATTTTACGATTTAGTTGAAAAGAGCTTAAAGGAGACTCATTTTTCGAGGAACAAGTGATGATTTTAGGTAGCAGCTGATTCCAGGTAAGGTTTGGAATTTTCCAATCATGGCAGTGTCACAAGGATGGCTAATAGAATCACTCTTCATAGATGTTCCTCAAAAGGGTAGACAATCAAATGGAGGTGAATGATCGACTAAAAACAGAGTAGAGGTCATGATGAGAACATGACCAAGGCTCGAAAGCTGATGATAAGGCATTCACAATGGTTATTTACCGGTTCATTTTTTAATGATCTTAAACTCTGGGGGAAACATTTTCTCATTGCCTATGTTTATTTATTAACGAGCTTGAATTTCGTGTTAAAACTGCTCGTGTCGGGTTTATTTTTAAACGAGGTTGAACCCTGTGGTAACACTACTCACCAGTTGTATAATAAGGATGTCTCATTCAAGATGCCATTTTTTATGGGGCTTGCCCCTTTTGTAAGCTTTGCCCTGGATCCTTTCTTTATGTAAGCTAGGAAACGACCATCCTTATGAGTTTAAAGGGTTAGAGGACCTACAAATTTAAAAAATAAATGGTCTCTCTTCGCTTGCATGCAGAAAGGTTTACATGCCCCCATGTATAGTGAAAAATTCCCAGGTTACCATGAAAGTTCCATCCATGTTGCGGACAAAATGCTTCCTTGGCGATGTCTACCGAAATAGACAAAGGTGAGTGGCGCAGTCACCTCCACTCACATAACTTTGATGAAGGTATATTATTCCAGTCTAATCCCATTTTCCTGTAAGGACGGGTTCATCAGACTAGTAATATATCCTCCGTGGAAACCTACTCTATACCCAAGGTTTTCCTGTCGAAACAGACCAGGGTGCATGCCCCTGGGTTTCAGTCACATCCTCCTGAATCACTCACATTCATCAAGTGTACGGACTGGAGATCGATGAGACATTATTATGTGAAAAGACCATTTAGGGATGGCATTTGACTATTTGCAATGTGTGAACCGGGGAATGACATTTGGTCTATGAGCTTGACCACTCTGCCTTCATGCGGAAAACACGTTACTCTAAAGAGTGAGGAGACGACGACTCCCATGTAATAAATATAGTTGCGTCCAAGGAGTAGATTATAATCCAGGGGTCCTTGAACTACCATCACATTCATGTGAATGGTTTTCCTTCTTAAAGTAATGGACACATTTGGAAGGATCCCTAATAGTCGATTGGTTCCTTTGTCAAAGCCTGTCAGATTTCTAATTTCAGGCAAAAGTGATGGCGAACCAAGTGCTTTCCAAGCAATTGAGGAAAGGATACTCACAGAAGCCCCTTCATCGATGATGGTACCAACCATGACCATTCTGTAAGCTTGTACAATGATTCGGAATGGTACACTAGCTGGTAAACAGGGTCTGCCTAGTAGATTCCAGTCGAAGGAAATGACTAGGTTGCTTGGAGGTGGGACCAAATAGATGGCGGGATATGACTTTGATGAACTTCCTTCCTACGATAAAGGAACGGGTATACTGTCCCCAAGTTCATCGGAGTCTATGTTTACGAAAAGAATTTGAACGGTGTCGTTCTCATTCTCTTTAGTGACGGTATCATTTGAAGATGAACATTCTAAAGGCAAGACCAGGTCAACTGCCACCTCGACCTTTTGACTTTCGTCTGGTATGGATTCAGAGGGTTCATTTTTAATGATAGATGTTTTGGCCAACCACAATGGCATGCCAGCCGGATTTTCAACCAGTGGTGGACTTGGCAAGATTTTTTTATATCTAGGAGGGAGCTGTCGTGGTGAAGCAGGACGGTCAGCCAAAACTCTTTTAGCTTCATCAAGGAAGGGACAACAGTGGATGGCGTGATTGCCTTCAAACAATTTACAAGGAAATTTGTGATTCCTATTCTATCTAGATACTTCACTTTCACTGGTTAATGGTGTGCTTTCAACATGATCATCAGAGGTTGACGACACCAGATTATGCAAACGAGGAGACTAGTCCCTTAAGATCTGGGGGATGCAGGGACAATCTCGGTGATAGTGGTCTCCATTGCAAATGACACATGGAGATTTAGGTTTAGACGGTGCGGTGTAAGGATTTTCACTAGTCGACCCCTGGTTGCCCCCTTTCGATTTTGGTTCCTTCTTCTTCTTTTCTTTTTTCTCTTTCTTCTTCTTCTTCTTCTTAGTTACTTGATCTTTAGCTTTACCAGCTTTATCAAGTGAAGAGGAAGGAGGGGAGGGAGAAACAGACGAAGTAGAAGGTTGGGGGGCAACTTTAGTATCATCTAGTTGCTAACTCGACTGTTCAGGAACTACGGTATTCTGAATGACAAAGGTAGAGAAGAGCCATACGGGAAAACCAATCATCAACCCTGGAAGTGACAATATGGCCATATGGGGCGCACCAACATCTCCCCAAGAGGAGAAAGGACTAGGATTTCCTCCAAGGGGAAATCCTTGGTTGGTAAACTCCACTATTCTCAACCTAAAGACCAACAAGGGAACTTGTGATGTTATTCCGATTAAAATAAATTTTATATGCTTTGACACAACTTGTTTTTTCAATTTTAAAGAGTCAAGGAAAAACAAAAGATGACTTTAGTCACCTTCAATTTTTAATGAGCGTGAAGTGACAAGTGCTCAGATGGACCTTTTCTTTTAAGGAGTCTGAAAAGGGGCAAAATAGACTTCTTTGGAAATCTAGGCAGAGGGGATTACCAAACCAATCGCAAAACTACAGAATACTTTTTACGGTACGATAGTCAATCTTCCCGAATGCTGTGTTCAGTGCATTATGATCGATAGGGTAGTAGACACAGCTTCCTAAGGATAAAGGATATAGCCTATTGTGGTCTCCCAATATATACTCAATGGTACGTGGGAGCACAAGTCCGTATTGGCACTTGCCATCTCAGAGTGGAGGAATCACCCAGCCAACAATGAAAACAACAGTTACCAGGTTTTACGACTTCGGAATACGTCTCTAACCTAGACCTCTAGATGTTGTGCGTTAGGTTCCAAAGCGTTGTTATATTCATTAAATTTATTTTAAGTTGATCTTGTTTAAAAATTTTCCTTTCAGGTTCACCGCGTGATGTGTATACAATTCTTAAAATGCAGTCTAAGATGATAAACAACTGTTTAATCTTCTTTTGGCAATGAAAATCCTAGCTACTAAGGAAATACATTTGAGAGTCTTTCAACAAAGAGAACATAGCACACACTAAATGCACTGTCCTAAATCAAACCAAGTAGTCTAAATGCAAATGCACATGCATGTATTTGTTTTCAGCCTTCTTAATGTATGAATGACGATAAGAAAGCTAAGTGCAAATCTGAAGTATTTTCAAAGTGACAATACTCAACAAATTTCTTTTCAAAAAGAAGTGAAGGTAAGGGAGACACTTTGTGATTTCGAAATGAAAATTGCTTTTCGACACTTTAAAAACTACTAATTAAAATCATATACAAGAGTAATTGTATAATCGACTATCAAGAACAATGGGATTCTATTCTAAAACTGAAAATGACACTTACGACACTTTCAGATTAAGAAACGACAGTTCGACTATGCTACTTCTTTGCAAAAGAGAACTGAAAATGGCGCACAATACATAAAAACACTTACAGTTCTTTGCACAATAGAGGTCGAATGATTTAAGAGAAGGGGGTTTTCATAGAGATATACTGACCACAGACAGCAAAACTCCTGAATAGAACTGAAAATAGTGAAGAAAAACCAAAGTCTGAAGGTAAAGTTAACCTTCCCCGACCATCGCACCTGTCACACAGGGAAATCAGTATGCAACGCACCTACTGCACATGGGAAGTGCGATGCATACAGACTGCCTTAAAGGCAGGGTGTGATGGTACCAGTGTGAGACTTTTAACGAATGTTTTCTCACAATTTGCAATTCAGTTTAGAGATTTAGGCCGAGTAAGTGATTTTCAGTAAATGTAAATCATAGGGGTTGATCTAAGGAGGTTACTAGAGCCACCACTTAGGGCAATTAGAACGTTTGCAGATCGATTGTTTAATTCATAAACAAAACCCGGAGATAGACTGAAGCAGCATTGATCTACTTTGCATTTGTATAACAAATGCAGTTCGAAGGCTAGCTGGCTTGACTTCAGGCTCCATCCGTAAGTTTATAAAATAAACAAAGATGGACTAACAAACAATCTATTCGCTCCCCAGTGGAGTCGCCATTTTGTTACCGAGAATAGCGTCCACTCGGAGCTGCTAATCCCACTAAGACTGGTAGCTATCTTAGAAACAAACAAGTAAAGTCTACTTTCGCTTTCCTTTATGAAAATAGATATGAGTGGAACAAAGGACACCAACCTTAGTCTTGCGCTTGGTTCCTTACTTGATTCCTCTCCTTCCTGATAGATCTTTGCTGCTTCTTCTTCATCTTCCCAACTTCAAAGAGCACCTGTGGAATCAAAGCAACATAATACTATAATGGATTGTAGATTTCTGTGGTTAGTTTTTTTAGAATCTTCACTCGGATATTCCACAGTTTTCATTTTTTCTTTGTCAACGTTTCGAGTCTAGACCCAGAATCATCATTAGGACTTGATTTACAAAGGAGAGAGGTAGTAGAGATAAATAAGGTTAGGGTTGAGATGTCAAGTATGTGAGCCAACAACCTACTGATATGAACTAACTAGATTTAT